>WSXT02167380.1:0-23636 GCA_011762715.2 Neuroterus valhalla | reverse complement strand
GTTGAGTTTCTTACCCGCGCGGCCCCGCCCCTCGCGGCCTTGTTTTGGGGCCCCCGGTAAAAAAAGCGTCGCTCCTTCAGAAAATGGGAGGGGGGGAGTTGACCCTCTGCTTCCCCTGTTCCGGCGTCACTGATCTGAAAATTAGACTACTTACATTAATTTATTAATTTTGAATAGGAACAGATTACGAACAGATGAATTTCATGAAAAATATCCACAGGTCCAAACTTATAAAACAATAGAGATAATAAATTAGTTGAAAGTACCCCACTTCTTAGTTTGATAATTCAAAATTCTTCCTCCAAAGGATTTTCACACAGACGAGATTCTGTCACTGTTTATTATTTTTTCCCCTAGAAAGGTTTCGATTTCTCAAGGAAGAAATTCGGCTCCTTTTTCTCTAAAAGAAAGTGACAGTTTATGAGTTTGTCTCTGAAGTTTACTGATATTCCTGATATTCCTGCTGCATTTAACATCTTTGTGACTTTTCCTGCCTCGACAAGACAAGAATGCGAATTGGCTGCATAAGTTTTCTAGGTGACATTTCGTTACCATAATGAAAAAGATATTTGATGTGCATTGGATGATATCCTCCACGAACGTTTTTTTTTCTTTTTCCATCTGTGGCTTTTTTTTTAGTTGCTTTGATTATCGGTCTCGTCTCTGAGTACTTCATCCGCATCAGCGGAGAAGCTGTTTTTTATGCAAATAAAGAATATGGATCTTTTTCTCAGAGAGCATGATAAGATTCGTTGAATTTCCTCTCTTCTTTGAAGAATAGAATAGCAATTCTCAAGATGATTTCCCAGAGGAAAATACATGCCTAGTGATCATATACATTTTGTACATTTCTTTTCGGTGCTCTTCTGAAAAGCGAATGTATTTTGACGCTCTAATTAAAATTTTCAATTTGAAAACACGCCCGATTGCCGCTCTTACAGTCAAAGCTTTATGTAACTGAGGAGAAATAATGTTCCCACTTTTCATTTCAGTAAACAATATAAAATTCCAGGAAGGTTCAAGCATAAGCTTCATATTTCTCAAAAACACAGCTTTCATACCATGAATATTTTCCTTCAAAAACCAATATTATTCGACAAAAATAGGGGAATGTTGGTACAAAGTGTATAATTATTTGGATTGGGATTTGTGGTACTCCTGTGACTAGTCATATGGATAATTAGGTCAGACACCCAACGCTCTCCAATTTTTGGTGAAGGAGCAGGCATGCTTGTGAATGAACACATAATTATCTAAGTCACAACCCTACCTCTTTCCAATTTCTGGTGGTGGAGGCAGAACGGTTGCTATTTGACTGGTCAGAAAAATGATTTAATTCACTCTCCTCCCCGTCCCAAATGTATCGTTGTCAGTAGGTATGCACTTCTGTGACTGGTTACATAAACAGTTAGAGTCAATTTCAGTTAAGATTTTCTCAGGAACTATGGGTCGTAGAGTAAAAATTTGTGAAACCTGAAATGTATATTTGTCGAAGATCTGCAATTTTCATTCGTGACTTTGTTGTAGGTTCATAGTGTCTACAGAAATAAATCTGAAATTCTGACATTGTTTACAAATTTTGATCTCAAAAATAAAATTCGCAGCAATTTGTTATTTTAATTAGAACGCCTTAGAAGCGCCTTAGAACAAATAGATATAGGGAGTTACAAATTGATCATAGGCAAGCGTTTTTCGGAAGTTTATCTCATGCATAACAGTTTGAGAGAATCATAAGTTATATTTCCATATATTTTAATTTTTTTTAGTTTGATAATGTTTTCGAAGTTTTTGAATTTTTAAGTAGGAGCTTTAGAAACTCCTCAGATCTCTAAAGTCTTTTGACAAAAGAGTTTAAAAAATTCTAAGTGTTTAGTAACAATAGTCTTTGACGTGCAGTGTCATAGAGTCGATAGAACACTTTTTTACTTCTAGTAAAGTCTTACAGATTCAAATGAGACCTCTATCCTCTGAATCCTTAATCCTGAGGGTTAATTTGAATAAAGCTTTTTTGATTAAAACACAGAAAAAGGCTGGGATCATTTCGAGTGAGATATTGATCTCTAATAGAGACACAGAATTCATTTGGATAAAGAGAATAAAATTGAGTTTCTTAACAAAAGAAGATTATATGAAGTTGCTCCAACAACGGCTGAAGTGAAATTTGAAAAAAATAAGTCGCAGCAGAGGTAAGTCTAGCTTATTTTTTGTGAATGCTCTTAAAACCTGAGAGAGAATATGAATTGATTTCTGAATTCCTCGTGAGAAGTTACATTATTCATGAGATGGAGAGTACCCTATGGTGTATTTGTGAATTGAAAACAAAAAATATTGTGTTGCGATTTTAGAAAATGGTTCATAACATAATAAGGGAACGTTTGCCTAGCCCATTTTATTTTATATTTTTTTCTAATAGTGCAATTCTATTATTTCAAAGTTTATTATGTACCTAAAGAGGTTTTAAGAACCCTTTCTGAAATGAATTTGATGAAATCGCATTATTTAAACCGAACAAAAACTCAAATAGGATACACAGAGGCGTCCTTATATATTTTTGTAGTAGAATATATCCATTTTTATGATTATAGAGCCGCCGAATATTATAACATGCAATGGCCAAACGATTTCAATAGTTTCAGCAAATCCCTATATATTTATTGTCCAGCCTTGTACAAAAGGTCTCAAAATAATAAGTGATTTCAAATTTAGAAGAAGTGTATTGGAATAATTTGTAAAATTAGGTACGAACCGTATAATATCATGGAATTTTCTGTAAAAAGAACCGTTTCCTAGTTTGTCCATGGCTAGCAATGCGGAAAATTTTGTAAAACTTTCTCCTTCTCAAGAAAGTGAATATTCACTTTCAAGCTATACAAATTTGTGGAACAATACAAAAAGTATTTGATGAAGAAATACAATCAGATTCTGAAGAAATGAAGGAGTTGTTTTTTTCGCTGAGGAAGCACGTTTTCTAATTCTTGGAAGTCAATACAAAAATTTAATTCTCATTTCAAAACAAAGTGAGAATATAGCTTTTTCACTCAATAATTTTCGAAATAATGATCCTCTAATCACTTTCTTGAATGAGGCCTAATTTATTTGCTGAGTTTAAAAAAGATAACAATATGAACTTCATTTCATTTAATAATAGAGTATATTTTTCGATGATCCCAACGAATATCTATGGCTGAATCAAGACAAAAAAATTCAATGTATTTGAAAGTATCCTGTTTGATTCGTTCCATTTCAAGCGCTAAATAAAAGGAAGAAGTTTTCTAAACTTTCAACTCACAAAAAATTCGATCTTACTCACCTAATATTATTGAAGCATTGGCTCTCTGAACGAGTTTGTCTACCGTGTTCTTAAATTCTTTTGATTCTTTGATTCTGATTTGCGCTCGAAATATTTCACCTAATTGTGGTCTGCCTCGTAGCGCCATCTTTTCTTCTTCCGTACGCTCTTCTGGTGGCTTAAGTTCCGCCGCTGCAGCCAATCCTGCATCAGCTGTAAGCAAAAATATATTTGTCCATATTAGTTGAGTTTTATCTCAAGAACTGTAATAAATCACAAGTAAACTTTCCGATTTGTTTGCATAAGCAAACTCGTAAGCAGTTTAGAGTGAGAAGTTATTCTTCGGGACGAAATAAAAGAGGAATTTTTTCTACTCAATTTTTTACGAAAACTGTATCATATATGACTCTGGAAGAGCTTCGGCAGGCTACGGAGAGTCGTGACCCCGGTACCTCTAGAGTTCTTCAAGTCCTCTAAGTATTAAGTAGCTGTTGCTCTGGGTGGTTCGGAACCCACCTTGAACTGTAGGTCCCCCTCACCCCTGATTTAGTGGTGAGACGTGCAAACCCGTAATCCTTGTTTAACCTAGAGACGTAGCTGTAACTTTTTTCTGCTTTTTCATGCCTCTACTAGTATTTACACCACATTTTGTATCGCTTTTTATAAAAACTGTTCTCAACCTACCAACTTTTATAATATCCATATTCCTCACTTTCTATGGATTAGAAATTTCTCATCCTAGTAAAGCGCTTATCTTAGCCATACATAAGAAAAAAAATTTTCCCGTTACGCGGGCACTTTCTCATCGCACCCAGCTCGCTTCGCTTGCAAGTTTGAGCGCGCCTGGGGCGCGCGTATTTCAGATCTCGCGCTTCGCGCTCGGTTTTGAATTTACCACGCGCTACGCGCTCAGTCTTTGCACTTCCCGGAAATCGTGTACAGAGCTTTTGAAATTAAAAAGTGGAATGTCGATTGCCTAATTTGATGATTGTGGTTTCTCTTTTGTTAAAGCTCCTTTGGCTTTAAAGAATACATTCTCATCGTGTGTCTCATGTTGCGCACTCGATCTAAATCTGTCCGAAATGCGAACTTCTCTGTATTACCTTTAACTCAAATGCACCAAATGTATATAATATTAATTTTTATACCTTGTACTTTGTTTTGTTCAAAAAATTTAGTAAGCGTATTTCTAATGTTAATATATTTACAATTAAAACAAAAATTACGCATTCCATCCGAAAAGAATAGTTTTTTTCAAACTTTTCTTTGTATTCCGTTAAGTTTTGCTAGAAACTTGACTTTTATTTGCAATGTTGTTTTCTGGGTTAATACCAAAACTATGCATCTCATGAGAAAAAAATTAAACAAAATTTGTAGATGTTTTTTCAAAGAAAAATTCTGTTCTTAAACTGGCATTTTTTATTTTCAGACTATTCTTGCAGAAAAAAATAAAAACTACATGCCCTATCGAGACAGGATTGAGAACAAACTTGTAGAAATGTTTTAGGTAAACAATTTTAGTACTTTAAATTTTTTCCGTATCTCCCATGGACTGCTCACAAAATGGATATTTTAATTTTTTTTCATTATCTTTTGTGCGATGATAATTGGAATTTCGAATTTTTTGAGAAAATTCATAAAGTTTTATTATTGATCTTCTACGGCTCCCAAGAAGAAACCAACTCTGACATTATTTTTCATCGAAACAAATTATTGCGATAAATTGTTTCGCTTTTTACGTGCTACAAGAAATTGTACTTCAATTTTAAATCTTGTGAAAAAAAATCCGAAAAATGTTGAAAATGTTCCATTTTGAAATGCCAAAGGGCAAACCAATCCGACAACGACAACAGGCAGGCAGATACCAGCGTAGAAACAACTTTTTCGGAATCATGAAGTATCAAAACGTGGAGATTTCATAAATTCCGCGAAAAACGATTTTCACATAAAACCAATACCTTCTCATTAGGATGAGAATGTAATAGAAGTTCCAACGTGGAAGAGGTAACTTTTGTTTATACGTAGTAAAATATAGGG
Source organism: Neuroterus valhalla (assembly GCA_011762715.2). Classification (NCBI taxonomy): domain Eukaryota; kingdom Metazoa; phylum Arthropoda; class Insecta; order Hymenoptera; family Cynipidae; genus Neuroterus; species Neuroterus valhalla. Next base: position 18,310 of record WSXT02167380.1, on the reverse strand, counting down.
TTTACATATGTTTGACCAATAATTCATCAATTTTATACAAATTAACTAATGTCGCTTGCAGCATTAACCCAGAAATCACGACTTGGACGGGGTGGCAAATCAGTTTCCTTTGTTTTTTTTATTTGTAATTTTTTTTTAATTGTAAATATATTTTCGAATGTAACAACCAGACAGAAATTTCCTTTTTCAAGTTATTTGTACAATCTTTGATTTTAATTAACGGTCTGTTGAAAAAAGGTAGTTTTTTTCAAAATTTATCTCGACTGGCGCAAACGTTCAAAGCAAGCAGTAGTAGAACTTTCTTCTATGCACATTTGAATATTTGATTGAATTTATAGATTAAAGTTGTTTGATTGAATTCATATTCATTTATTCTCCAATTTAGATACTAAGTATTAAAATACGAACATGATTATCAATGTAATTCAATCAGAATAAATTTTCAAATATACTTCTACGTTCTTATCAAAATGAGAAGATATTATTTTTATATAAAAAGCGACTTTTGCGAAATATACTCAACGCCTGCCTGAAGGCCTATCGGAAGAGAGCCATTTTCTCGGCTTTTCATGCTTGAGTGATTCAGTCCTTCCCCCCGAACCTCGCACGATGCACTACGACAGCCCATTAGCCTTGAAAAGGCAGTACCGTAATGCGTAGTATAGAAGTTGTTTACTTGGAGACTTGCGACGCACGTATTGACGCACCGGTTCAGAGACTATACAAACGGTCCTGAGTGTATTCCTTCGCCTGAGGACCAAAACCAAAACGTCGTCGTCGTTGTCGTAGGTATACTCCATAATTATTTTGAGGGATCAGAAAGACAGGTCATGTTTGTTGACCAGCTATTTTGGATGAAAAATCAAAGAGGGGGAACATTTTGAAAATTTGTTTAGATTTATTTCATTTTTTTTTATAAAAAAAACAAATCGTCAGAGTCATGATATTTTCACAATTCGAAAATATGAAAGAAAATGAGAATTTTCAGCCAAATAACGCAAGGTGGAAAAGACAGTCAGAAAAAAAAGATTCTTCTTGATAGCCCTACAAGATCGTGAATACAACTTTTCGAATTTTCTCAAAGAAAAAAAAACGAAAATTCCCATTTCGATCGCACATAAAAGAAATTAAAAATAATCTGTGAACTCAATGACTTTTGAAAGAATGATTATATTTGATTGTGCTTTGGACACCATTTTGAGGGACCAAATAACCTAAGATTGAGAAAAAAAAAATTGAGAGGAAAAAAAGTTTCCTCCTTGGGGGCCGTACAAGATCGTTAATACAACTTTCTATGGGAGGTTCGCAATAAAAGTTAAAGTACCGATCAAAATTCTTTATCTGAAACATTCCGATAGGGCATGTAATTTTTTTTTCTGCTGCAAGAATAGTCTAAAAATAAAAATTCCAGTTTATGAACAAAATTTTTCTTTGAAAGAACATCAAAAAATTTTGTTTAATTTTCTTTCTCATGAGATGCAGTTTTGGTATTATTCCAAAAAAAAAACATTCCAAACAAAAATCAAGTTTCTAGCAAAACTTAACGAGATACAAAGAGAAGTTCCAAAAGAAAAACTGTTCTTTTTCTATGAGATGCGTCGTTTTTGTTTTAATTGTAATTATATTATTATTAAAAGTATACTAACAATTTTTTGTTCAAAACAAAACAAGGTGAGAGGTATATAGATAATTATTAAATACATTTGATGCATCAGAATTAAAGGTAATATAAAAAAGTTCGCATTTCGGACAGATTTTGATTGAGTGCGCAGCACGAGACACACGATGAGAATGTATTCGATAAAGCCAGAGAAGCTTTAACAAAAGAGAATTCACAATCATCAAACACAGCAGCCGACATTTTACTTTTTAGTTTCAAAAGCTCTATCCACAATTGTAGGAAAGTACAAAGATTTATTATTGAGCACGGAGCGTGACATCCGAAAGACGCGAAATTACGAATTTAATAGGGTTTATTCAAGTGACTTTTGCTCTACTGTTTCATCCACGCATAGTGTAAGGTCATAGATATGCTAGAAAAGAAGAAATAATACGAATGAAGAAGGATCTATTTTATTATTATAAAAATATATGTATTTGTGAAACGTAGGATGATAAGTGTAAATATACCTGAACAAGGGAAGAGGATAATCTTTTTGTAGAATAAAAGTGCCAGAAGTGGTATGATCTCCTTTAAGGTATCAATAAATGAGGAGTTTGGCGTTATCATCATTCTCACAATCCATAATTTATCTGACCTGACAAACGTTTTCAACGAGAATCTAACTTTGCGGGAGCGTGCAGCGACTATCGATTCTTTTATGAATTATGCTGGCATAAAGGTTATTACGTGCAGACGATGCCTGACTGTGTACTGAGTTACATCACTTAAGAGCGTGCTCTTACACCTGAATGGAAAAATATAGAATTTCTGTATATAAGTAGAAAGGACTATTTCCACAGAATTTCTTGAGAAGGCGAAATTTCCGTGAAACGAAATTTTTTCTATTCTTTCCAGAAATCCCACAATGAAAAGTAAATCGATAAATATCTTACATTAGTTGAGTACCTTCCGCCGACCTATAAGAGTTTTATTTCATAAATGAGAGTGAAGAAAGTCAAATGCGGCAGAATTTTTAGAGTTTCCTGATTGAGGCTTCATTAAACTTCAAATTTAAGTTGAAGAATGTTACGCTTGACTTCTGGAAGAAGTAAATACAAACGGATGAAAGTTTTTCGATATCTCATATTCTGCTTTTGGATTCAGAAATTCACAAAGTCAAAGGACAAACATTTATGTCCAGTATTTTTCTGTATAAAGTTTTCGAAATAGTAAGAATTTGTTCTACCACGAAGGAATTGTATTGATGCTCTATAAGCAATTTTATACATTTTCAAACTTCTGTCTTTTACTGGAAAACATTTCTCCATAGTTGCTTCAGTACTTGTAGGTATTTTGGGTAAGATCTGAATATCCAATTTAAACCGGAATTAAAGAAAAGAAGTTTTGGAATCAGTTTTGTATTATGTTACAATATTTGCGCATAAAAGAGTCAATCCTGATTTTGATCATTTCCAGAACGAAGCTTTTAGATGCAGCATAAATTGTATTGAATGTCGTGAAATTCCTATGTGAGTTTCATGTAAGGTTTACATAATTTGATAATAAACCATTTTCTTTCTACACATTGCTACAAGGAGAACGAATATCTTCACGCTACCCAATGAAATTAAAACGTAATTTATTTATTGAATGAGAAATTATATGAAAAGCAAGTAACTACAAATGTATACAAAAAAAAGTGTCCGAAAAATCCCACTTAGGTCAAAATTCCTCAAATTTTGATGAAAGAGACATAATACGGGATAGCAAGATCATTAGCACGTACGTGAACATTTTATGAGAATTACCTTCTCTCGACCAGCTGATACGAAAGTATAGTAAGACAATAGATTAGAGCTTCGCGACTAACAGTCTCCCTAAAACAGGTGGCTTGACAACTAATTTGTTAAATTGTCTCTTGTTTATTTCCTGTCGACTGAAAATACGATAGATGCTGAATTATCAACGAACACATTTCTCCTGCAAGTACAATTAATTTGCCTACGTGCATATCCTAGCAATTTACGACCGACATTATAATGCATTTTAGTTGCTGTTCCTATCGATCTTCAGAAAATGTCAGTGGTAAAATTTTACTTTGTTCTAGATATAAAACATATTAGAAAGTATTCTAATTAAGGAAGAATTCAAGTTTGCAACCTTTTAATCAGATTATATTCAACACATTTGTAACGAAGAGTTTTCATTTTTTGTAACATTTCTTACGATTTAAACAGAGGCTATGCGTCTTTTTTGCAACTTGCATATTTTGAGCGGAAATGTGCGTTTTTGATTTTCAAAAAAGCTATTTCGATGGATGAAACCTGAACCTTCTTCTTCTTAGAAATCGTTTTTTTCTGACTCAGGGGGCCTCAAAACGTGGAAATTTCATCTAAACCGCGAAAGTAATTTTTTGCATAAAACCAATACCTTCTCATTCAGAATGAGAATTTAAAAATCAATTTACGAGAACAAAACAAAAAATGGATTAACAACCAAATAGTTAATTTTTAATTAAGAAGATGAATTTACAGATAAAAAGAGAAATTTTTACTAGAGCACTCTAATTTCCAATCATGAAGGTGAATATTCAAGCATAAACGTTTATTTCCAAAGAGAAAGAATAATTTTCCAAGAAAAAATACAACGTTTCAACAAAATAGTCGAATTTCGAACCGAAAACATTATTATTTTCCAAAAAAAAGTGGAACAGTAACATTTTTATTCTAAAAAAACCAATTCCAAACAAAGGATGAGAGTTTTATAGCAAAACAAAGAATCTTCAACTGAAGGAGTTAAGTTTTCAAACAGGTAAATTAATTTTTACTGAAAAAGATAAATTGTCAACGAAAATTTGAACGAACTAACTTTCAACGAACGAAAAAAAACTATCTTCAAACATATTATTTTACTTTTACACAAAATGATGAAGAATCAAATAAAATTGTATATGCTACACTAAAGTAGTTGAATTTTAAACCGAAAAGACGACTTTTTAACTGAAATGATGAACATTTAACTAGAATAGTTCAATTCTTGCCAAAAAATTGAATTTAATGCAAAAAAAAATTTCAAGATAATGATTGAGATTTGAACTATGAAAATAATAATTTTTAAACAAAGAAGGAAAAGTGACATTTTTGTCGACTAAAATGAAAAATGTTTAAATTTATTACCTAAACTGTTAACCGCAAAGAAGAAGTCTGAATTTTCAATGAAATAATTTAATTTTTCCCTCAAACAGACAAATTTTCACCTTTGTCGAATTTGAAACTAGAAAAAATCAATTTTCCACTGAAATTGGAACAGGTAAATTTTTAGTTGAAGAAATTGATTTTCAACCAAACTAAAAAACTTTGAGGTATAATGGAGAATCTTTAACAGAAATAGATGTATTTTGAGCAAAAAGAATAAATTTTCGACCATAAGATTAATTTCCTACAAAAAAGGCAAATTTTCCTCGAAGCACATGATTTCTCAAAGGAAGAGTTAAATTTTCAAACTCAAAAATCTATGTTCAACCAAATAAATAAATTTTCACTAAAAAAGATGAATTGACTTTTAACAGAGTGGTTACAATTCCAACCAGAGGTGAATAAAAAATTTTGGTTTTCAACAAACAAGTTTAAGTTTAAAACAAGTAGTTGATTTTTTAACTAAAAAAGGCTGAATTCGCAATGAACAACGTAAACAAGTTTTCTGTCGTAATTCAAGAACTCTAAAGACTGCTTGGAGTACTTTCTTCATTCAGAATTAGGGCTTTAAAATTGTTACGAATTTTGAATTGGAGGAACGATATTCAAAAACCCTCTCTTCTAAATCCGAATTATAATTAGTTTTAAAAGTCTCCGTTCTATGAGAAAAAATTCCCTGTTCCAAGTGAAATTATACTTCTTCCCCAAAACTCCCTGCCCTAAAATGAAATTTGTAATTATTTCCTGAATGTCCGTCCCCCAAGTCTGATGAAGGAGCAAAAGAAAATAAAACGTGATAAATACGTTTTTCTGTAAAAATACGTAGGTAATAATTCTTTCTATTTGTTTGGGCTATCATCAATTCGATTATCATATTTGAGTCAGCTAACAAAATCTCAGAGAGCAATGGAAAAAAATAAAATCCTCCCTCTCATGACGTTTGGATATGTTGAAATATTTTGAGAATCAGATGAAAGGAACGTTAGATTTTTCAAATCAAATGATGAGATCTCTTTTTGAATCATAAAAAGAAAGCGGTCATTTCTCATATTTTTTCGGTGGAATTTTTCATAGTCTAGGTTGAGTCAAGTAAATTCCCGGTTTTTCAATTAAATTCCCGGTCAAGTCGCCACCCTGCATCCATTAGAAATTATCTAATAATCTAATAATATAATTATCTGGTAATTATTATTATTCTCCATTACTAATCATCTTATCCTATCCTTTATGCCTTTAGACAGAATGAAGGATAAAACTAATGCTTCACGGAATGATCATTTGAATCAATCAAAGCGGAAGGTTGTCAAGGTTGGACCTAAGTCAAGGTTGGACCATTGAAGTTTTTCTTCGTATTTATCTAGCGGCACCAAACTTTTGTATGGGTCTGTCCATCTCAAGCTCGTTTGTTAAAAGTGTAATGCTGACGTGACGCTTGATCTCTCAAAAAGTCGAATAAGCTGTATCCAAAGCATGGAACCCCCAGGGTTAGCATTTTTCTTTGTTATGTACTTTAAAAGTAACAATGTATTGTACGAGTTGTTCGGTTGTATTACTTATTTGCTACGGTGTGTCTTAATGTAAAATGATGCATTTTGTCAAGGATTGACCAGTTTTGTCGTCGAAGCTGGACCACCCACTTTCTTATTTATTTATTCTTTTGTAAAAGAATATAGTTTAACATAATTTTGAAAATAACAGTAACCCGAAATTAGAGCGAAAGAATAAATCCTCTCGTAAAATCGCAAAATGGAGGAATGCATTGCCCTCATTCATACATTTAAAAAATATATTTTTTGGGGGTGGTCCAACCTTGACCACATGGGCCAAACTTGACTTCCTTTTTTTATTAAATATTATTTTCTTTCTTTGAGTTTAAAAATTTTAATTCTGGTGCAAGAGATCTGTTATCGCTTAGCCCTAATTTTTGTGATATTGAAGTGCTAAAGCTATTTTTTCAACAAAAGATATAGTCAAAACTATGTGCAACTTCGACGAATTTCTCCTGCTTGCATTATCCTCTTGCCAGTTTTGTTTTGAACCAACTGGATAACTTTCTTACACAAAAATAATCATACGGCTATAAGATCAGGTAAAGCTTGTCACTCAATAATAATGTTTGCTGCAGGATAAATTTTTTTAAACGAAAAAAATCCCCTGAACTCCAACCTAAACTTTCAAATTTTACCCAGAGTTTTTTCATCTCATCATCATGCCCCTTATTCGAAGAGGGGAGTAAAACTTAAAGATACTACTCTTACCAGCCAAAAAAGGTTCAAAATCCTAAAAGGCTGGCGCAAAATCAGAATCTTGATATTTCACTACGTTCGAGTACCCATATAAGGTTTTTGGGGTCACTGATTTCGAAAATGAAGTCAAAAATTTCGAATTGACGGACCCAACATGTCGAACACTTCTTTAAAATTTGCCACATTTAGTGAGTTTCAGGTGAAAAAAATTTTGTGCGCCATGGAGAACGCTCGTGAAGGTACCTACATTGAAAATAAATAATGGAATATGTATATTTCGCAAACATGTTTACGATGTGTGCGATGTATTTCAGGGAAAGAATTTATCTTCTTTTGTACCCGATTTACAATTTCACGTAGAGAATTCTTTTTTTCCTACGAGTTCCTGTGTCGAGATTCGTTATTTCTATTGCGGAAAAGTGCCTACTCCTTAAAACCGTTTTCACTTGCTGCCCCAAACTGCCCCATTTCGAGAAAAATCGATTTTTAGAAAAATGCTGACCATTTTGGGTTCGCCATCTTGAATTTTGCTTTTTTTACTCCATTTTCGAAATTAGCGACCCCAAAAACCCTGCAATACTCATTTTCAAGTAAATGCATGGCAAATTTGAGAAAATATACGCCATTTTTAATTTTTGACTACATTTTTGAAATCAGCGACCTCAAAAACCTTATATGGGTACTCGAACAAAGTAAAATATCGAGATTCGGATTTCTAGCCACCTTTTTGGGATTTAAAACTACTGTGGCAGCCCTGAATAGCCTAAGCGACGATGCAGCAAAGGTTAACGGCATGCAACATGGTACCGTTAGTTTTACCTGAAGTAAATTTTATATTTCTTAAGGAGTTGGAGATCAATAGATTTCAGCGGGTTACACAAACAGGTACACCAATAAATTTTAAATATCAAACACGTTCCAAATTAAATAATAATTTAACGTAATTCTAAGATCAGAATAGACACAAATTTATTATTCTAAATTTTCAAATATGGAAATGGGAACGAATAAAGTGAATATCAAATTCGAGTTGAAATTCAGTTATATCATGAGTGAATAGTGCACTTAGACTATTAATCCTAAACTCCGGGGACACGCAATCGCTTCAAGCTAATGCGTCAGGCTGTTAAATTTTAAAATCATACATTCATCAAATTCACACCAGAATTATACTTTAAAACATATTGAAAAATAGATATTCATATAAAATAACAGTTAAAACAGTAGATTTGTATATACCCTTAGTTCTTTGTTAAAAATGAAGCCGTGGTCAATTTGGAGAGAAGTGATATTTTCGAGTATGTTTTTCAAAAAGGTGTCAAAAGTCATTGAACATTAAAATCGATATACATCAAACCATTATAAAAAATTGGACATCATCGCATCAATCGTAATTAACTGGTATAGAATTATTCATGATACAATCAAACAATTTGTACACTTCCAAACATTTCCAAACAAGTTTCGAGCAATTCGGAATAATTTCGAATAAATCGTACAACTCCAAATAAATAGTCACGCTTAAAATAATTGGTTCATTGGTATTACACACGTAGCAAGTGGATTTCACTTTGGTCAGAGTTAAAAGCCATGATGGGCCAAAACACATTAAAATAACGCCATTGAACTCTAAATATTTCCAATCACTTCTCTCTTAGAAGAGCAAAGAGAAAGTGAAGCTTGGTACGCTTCGTATAATCTGGCAAATTCCTACCCTCCTTAAGGCCATGTTAAACATGAGTCACGTGACCCAAATTATCGATTTTTTTCGCAACAACTCACGTCCGCACCGAAATAGACATCAAGTTGATTTTTTGGGAAAAGCCTTAGAAAACAATAAACTACGTTTGCATACAACATTTGGTTCAAAATTTTGTAAAAAAATTCGCAAAAAAATTTTTGTTTGAAAATTTTGAACAAAATGTTGTATACAAACGTAGTTTATTGTTTTCTAAGGCTTTTCTCAAAATATCAACTCGATATCTATTTCGGTGTGGACGTGAGTTGTTGCAAAAAAAAGATTTCGGTAAGGTAGGAATCGGGTAAGTTTGACATGGCCTTAATCAATCGTCTCATAAATATCGATATCTGTCCCATATTTTTCCTTCATTAATAGTTCCGCGAACGTAGGCGAAAAACAATAATAATAATAATAAAAATATTTTCCGCCTGAAATCGGAACGTGTCCCAAATAAATTCCTAATTGATTCAGAATCATGCTACAAACTGAAATTAATACTCGAAAGTTGGTCGGAATTGGGACGTTTAAAGATTCGTTACGGTACTACTTACCTGATTAGTGACTCTGTTATCTATGACAATATCTCTATAAATTTGATATTGAATTTGATATTTTTGTTTAAGTTTTATAAACTTTTTAATTTTTCTTTCATTCAATCAGATATCAAATCTAAAGGGATGATAGCAAACATAGAAACTATATCTAAAGATAATAGTGAGTGAGTACTAGGTACGTGAATATTTTGAATTTTTTCCTTAAAATCTCAACTGTCTTTTACAAAGAGTGAGTGGTACCAGAAATGGGTTTTAAAGTTTTGAATAGGAGTTTTGCTAAGTTATGAGTAGGTAAACAGTTATTATTTTTTGTACTATTTCTCGATCAGTGTTCCTTAAATTCTTATGTTTAGGGCTAGCAGTGTTGCCAGATCCATGCTTAAGCGAGTCGCAGGTTGGGTGCGCCCAACTCGCACGAGAACCGCGCACGTTCGAGTAGCCCGAAATCACGCACTTTCAGCCCGAAGTAGCCCAAAGTAGCGACTTTCATAATTTAGTTCCTAGGAAAGGGGATAAAAAGCACACAAATCATAAATATATAATATTTATTATATTTTCTCATATTATATTTGCAATTCACTTATGGATTAGAATCACATAGGATCATTAGAATCACACTTCTTACTATTCATCGACTTAGTGCCAAACCGGACTACCAAGAGATCTTCATTGAAGTAGGGGCTGGGAAATTCTACGTTCTGGAGACACTAGACAGACGAGTAACACGCGAATCACGATTGCGATTGATGTTAACGTCTCAACCAATCAGAGCGCAGGAGCCGACGTTGGCAGCAGTGCTCTTAAAGTGGACAGCCTGCACGATTCACAATCAATTGATTCTATTTTTATTCGCGCGGCCAAGTAGCCCAATTCGCGATTTTTGCGCTGCTTAAGTAGCCCAATTTGTGACTAGTCGCAAGTACCCGATTTCAGTCGCGTACAAAGCCCCTGTAGTAGCCCAATTTGCGACTAATCGCGCAATCTGGCAGCCTTGAGGGCTAGCCTGATTACGAAGGTACTGTAAGCGCGGACGCTGGAGAGGCATCAGTGCCTGACAATAACGGCATCGGACCACTGACATCCTGCAATGGTGCCGTATAGAAACGCAGTAGTAAAAGCGAGCAGTGGTCCGGCCATGTCGATCTGTGATACGCGTTTCTCTGCGCCGTCAGTGATTTTTTCTGATTATGGTCAGACCCACTCGTAAGTCTCACATATAGAACCATCGTTCACTTTAATTTCGATTATTTTAACTACAGTATGTGATTTATTGAAAATAAAGATTATCAACCTAATATAAACTATTTTAAGGATGAATCTGCGACCTTTCCATCAAGGAATGACACACGTAGTCAGATGGGGTCATTCTTTACCGCTAGGGAAAGAAAAAATCAAAATATATACCTAATATATATATATATATATATATATATATACCTAATATATATATACATATTTTTTTAAATGGAAAGATTCTTCCATCACCTCAAATTAAACCCTCTAGGGAATTTTAATGGCTTGCGTGCAACTTCAACCTGGAGCTATGGCAGTTGCGGCTGACCAGGGATCTTCTCTGAAACTGTTAGCTGTTTACGGTACGTGCTTCGGTCTCTGAACTCGACTTAAGGGAAGTACTTGTTTTACATGTTTCAGTGGTTCGCTGAAAGTTTTGTTGGCCAACTTGCCGTTTTCTAGCATCGAGGGACTTGTGTGATAGTTCTGCGGACTAAACTTTGATACAAAGTTTACCGCACGAGAATTTCTTCCGTTCTCAGAAGAATGGTGCTTTGGTCACGCGCAGGAAATAATAAGTCTTCGAGTTTAGATCCTCTAGAGTCTATAGACATCCGGCACAAGGCGCCGTGCCGCGACGCTATAGGCGTGCCAAGTGCAGACATCTTGACACTGAGAATTCGAAGCTAAAGGTTTATAACACAGTTAAAAAAAACTTATTTCACTGAGAGTTGAATTAAACTGCAAAAATAGCGCTCGCAATTTCAAGCACTCGGGGAAAATGGAACGAAAGTTAATTTATGAGAAATTGGTGGAAATAGGTGCAGCATTCCGCCATTGAAATAAGCACGAAGAACATCAAAAGTATTCGAAAGTTTTGGTGATATGTAAGTTATCGCAAAATTGAGGTAATACTGACCAGGAAAAATAAGCCCGCTGCTCGGGCACATTCTCATCGCGCGCTTTGCGTACGGCTCGCTTCAATTGTAAGTTTGAGGACGCCAAGGGTGTGCGTCTGTCGGATATCGGATTTCGCGCTCGATAATAAATAGACCTTGCGCTCCGCGCTCGGTTATGAATTTGCTTCGCGCTATTCGCTCGGTCTTCGTACTTCCCTACATTTGTGAAAAGAACTTTTGAAACTGAGAAGTAAAATGTAAAATATCGTAATCTAATGATTGTGAAGTCTTGTTTGTTGAAGCTCCTACGGCTTTAATGGATACATTCTCATTCTGTGTCTCATGCTGCGCACTCGATGGAAATTTTTCTGAAACGCGAACTTTTTGTATTATTTTCCGATCTAATGCATAAAATGCATATTATCTCACTTTGTATGCCTCGTGCTTTCTTTAATTTATCATAGAATTTAGTTATTCTATTTTTGATATAATTATTATTACGATTTGAACAAAAACTACGCGTCTCATCAAAAAATTATAAATAACAAATTTGTAGCTTATTTTCAGTTAGGGAACTTTTGTTGCTTTATTTTATTGATGGGTTATGTAGTTTTTCTAGGAATTTATTGTTTTCTTCTTTTACTCTATTTTTTTACGAGTAGAACGAAAACTACGCGTCTAATCAAAAAATTATTCATCACAAATTTATAGTTCTTTTTCGGCTGAACAACTTCTCTCTATCAATTTTCTGTCATTCACCTTCGTAATTTTTAAAAAAATTTATTTTTTCATTTTCAAAGTTATTTTTCTTGTTTGAGATAAAAACTGAATATCTTGTTGAAGACCTATTGATAACCCATTTTCAGATATTTTTCTGGTGATAGTTCCTTAATAATAAAGCAAAAAATACTTGTCTTATCAAATAGTTATTTTTACCAAATTTGTAGATTTTTTTTTGAGGTCTAATTTGTTTTTAATTATATTTTTCCGTACCTTGCATATTGTAACCAAAAAATGAAATTTTCTATTTTTCATCACTTTTTCTGTCAGCGATTTGGATTATTCGATATTTTGAGGAAATTAAAAGGTTGTAATGATAATCTTAAAGAGCTCAAAAAGAAAAATTTTCTTTCCAAGTTCTTTCATTATCGTGCGTTATTTGGCTAAAAATCCTAATTTTCGTTTATCTTTTCGAATGTTGAAAATGATATAATTCTGACAATTTGTTTCTTCTAGAAAAAAACATGAGGATAAATTGCTCCACTTATTACGTAGGTACTACAGGAAGCTGGAGTTACAATTCTCAAGTCTTAAAAAAAATGGTTTACAAAATTTTTCAAATGTTTTATCTTTTTGAATTTTTATCTAAAATAGCTGGTCAACGAATTCGGCCTTATTTTCTGACACAAAAAGGTTGTTTCTGATGAGAATGTAATAAAACCAACAGTAAAATTAACTTTAAGAACATATCACTCTACAAAAACAAGCATCACAAGTATTTAGAAATATGATTTGAAGCAAACTATTTAAATTGATCACCTCAAAAAATAAAAGCAAAGAAGTCTGTGTTCCAACATCCAAGCACAGGAAACACCAAACTTTCCGAAAAAAAAACTTACTAAAGAATAATTGTACGAACTGATTCCCATCGAACCTAAATGATTAGCTCGATGATCAACTTCAGAATTTTCATGATGATTCTGAATTCTCATGATAAAAACTATAATAAAAACTCTGATAGTTATAAATGCGGAAAACCAAATGTTTGATTCAGATTTTCCAAGGTTTGAGTATTTCAATTTTCGTATTGCTTAGCAGTGTCTATAGATACAATTTTCGAACTTGGAATTTGAAATTTTATTTTTTCATATCACAGTAAATCCCAGAGGTATTTCTTATCTGAAGTAAGACAAAAATATTTCAGAAAATTGGCAACTAGATATGAAGTTGAATATATGGTTCCTAGTGGGAACGAATGTCCAAACCCGTTTTAAGGACATTCTAAAAACGGCATAAGTCAGGCCAAATAACGTCGTGAAAACATATAATGTTCCAAAGATGTTTTTATGACGTATTTGGAACATGAGACGTTTTTTGGACGTTTTTTCGCCTGAATTAGGACGTTGTTCTGGACATTCTAAAAATTTTATCTAAAATTCACGTCCTAAAAACGTTTTAAGGACGTTCTAGAAATGTCTTTAAAATGCATGCCCACTGGAATGTAAATGCGTCTTCCGATAAGAATCATCCAATGTTGGACAATTATATTTGTCAATTGTTCGCAGAGTTTTCATCCAAATTCCGGCGAAAAATATCTCCGAGATTCACGGTGATACAGAATAAATGGAACAGCAAATGCTTTTGAATTTGTACCATTCTTTTTCTGTTCTCTCTTTTTATCAGGGAGTTTTATTGAAAGTTGTTTGCAACTGCGAAACTATGTCTGAATTATTACTTACAGTATACGTTTCCTGTGAAGCTTATATCAGTAGAAAATATTGCCAGCTACTTTTTTCTAGATTTATCGGAAATCAGATGCAATGAATACCATTCATTATAAGCATAGCAATGAATTTATGAATTACTGAAGGAAAATGCCATACGCACTCAAATTTCTCTATTAAGTTCTACATTCCAATATTGTACGTTTTATGGACTTTTGAAAGTATGCAAGCTACAAATTTATGTTTAAGGCTTGTAGAGCTTCTTGACGTCATCAATCTTTGATTATAGTTTGAAAATGAAAGATTTTACGGACAAATTTCCTTTTTTTTCTTTTTGAATATCATAATATAATTTAATAACATTATCAACATTTTTATAATAACAAATCATAACAATTTTTGGATATTATACATTTTTGCAGTCGTAACAACCAGCTTCGATACAAAATATACAATTGTTTTCAATTTTGTGTTGACATTAATTTCCTAGATAATAAAAATTTAACATTAACAGGTTCTAATTTTTTTTTTAAATAATTACTACATCAATAGATGTATATATGATTATATGGATATAACAAAGGTTTTTGAAGATCAAGCTTTTCAATCTTCGTTTTACGACAGATTCTTCTCGGTTTTCCTGTGACTTCTACATAATTATCTAAATTTAATTTATTCATTTTCTTTTTCAATAGGGGCTTGAAAAATTTCTTTTACGTCTTTCCCGTGCTCCCTTAGCTCTTTCTTCTCTTCGTTATCCTTCCTCTTCTTTTTGAAATATTGACAGTGAATTTAATTTTTGCTTTTTACCTATATGAAAAATATAATCATCCATATTTTTAAAATCAATTAAATTGATAAAAAAACATCATTTCCATGTTTACAGTTTCCACGAAACACAGTTTTCACAAAACACAATGTGCACCAGAAATTCTAAGTTTACACTTTCAAACAGATTTATAAATATGATTTCAATAATACACGTACGTCGATAAACTTTTTCATTTTCACTGAATGTGAGTAAATAAACAACAGCAGTTTTTGCAGCTTAAAGCTAAATTAGGCTGGATTATAGAAATCTAACTTCTGCTAATCTTTCAAACGAAATGCTAGATTGTGAGAAGTCAAACAGTTCCCAAATGAGAAGAAAGTTTTTCCAGTTTTAATAATAAAAATCTTATTCTTGATTTTTCGGTGTTTTTATGACTAAAACAAAATAATCTATCCAAAAATCTCCCGTTCTCAATACTTTTCTGCGAAAGTTCTTCGGAGAGGCACAGTTTAATGTCGGGCCACCCTGACAAGTTGAAAGTAAGGTTACGTCGATGGAGGTTACTTCGATGGAAAATAATATAAAAAGTGTTCCTAAAGTTTTAAAGTAAAATGGATTGGAAAATCCTTTCGCAATTGGTTTTCTTTCATTCCGGTATATAATTTTATCTTT
Source organism: Neuroterus valhalla (assembly GCA_011762715.2). Taxonomy (NCBI): domain Eukaryota; kingdom Metazoa; phylum Arthropoda; class Insecta; order Hymenoptera; family Cynipidae; genus Neuroterus; species Neuroterus valhalla. The sequence continues at coordinate 2,952 of WSXT02167380.1, read as the reverse complement.
TATTATTAAATTTTGTTTACAAATATAGAAATAATATTCAATCTCGTCGATGGATAGATACTTATAAAAATACGCAAGGTTTTCGAAAACTTTTTTCTAATTTATGAGAGGTTTTTTCTTCAATTTCGCCTAAAGACTTGTCCCAAAAAGGTATTCCTAGTTATCATATGATCGCTGTTTTGTATCGACGTAACCAAAACAATATTTCCGTGGCCACTTATATTTGCGTGCCTATGTTGTGAATATTGCATTAATAATGGAATATTTATAATAAAACTGAATTTTTTAAAAATTAAACTTCAAGACCCTCAAGAATAAATTCCTAAATTACTTCATTATCTATTTTCTACCTGGCTTAAAAAAAATGCTCCAGGCATTTGTTGACATCTCTTAAAGACATTTTTCGGGCACCTATATTTGTTTAATTTGAGTTATGATCATTCAACTTAATTTTCACCGTGGAATTTATTGGAAGGTACTGAAAAGGAGATATTTACAGAGCTTAACACCAATACAACGAATAGTTTTAGTAATATAACTCTTGGACACGAAAGTGCCCCGTCTGTTGAGAATTACCCATATGCCGAAACTTAAAGCTAGAAACCACTGCCCCAGCAGTTCGTAATAGCTTTTTCGTTTTGAATTATAGCTTTGAATCTACCCTGTCCGACAGTATGACGTCGCGAACTTGTTACGATAAATCCTATTTATTCGAAATACAGATACACATATGTACATATGTACATGATTAGACTTTTGTAACTTATAATGCTGACGTTTGTGAAATTTCAGAGACAGGGAAAATCCGGAAAACAGATAATATTCTTCAACTTAGCGGAACAAGCTGTACAATCGCATTCAATTATTATCTCAGAAATTATTTATATTTCAAATCTCTTATTTCAATGTTTCAAATCGCAATTCCAATTATTTATAATATCTACTAAATTCTAATTGTTCAATCACAAAGTTGAAAATATAAAAGTGTACAGTTGTGAATGCGCGGTACTGCGCCAGGCTATTCAAGGTACTGGTCCACTACTGGCGAAACCAACAATCATAAGTAGGTTGTGTAATGTTACACTACCGACCGACAATTAGTTTGGTACAAAATCATTAGTCTGACATTACTGTGTCAGTACAAAAATAAAAATTTACTTCATCTACTTAATACATATTTTTCCCCGAATCATTAAAAATACATATAAAAACTGTTTGTAATTTGAACTTGAAAAATCAATTTCTTTAATTTTAAAAAAAGATACTGTGAAAGAATAGGCACCGTGGAATCTGCACTGTCAGTGAAGTATATTAGGTCGGATTCCTGTATGTATCATTATAATTTATTGGGTAACCCTTTGCATGTTGTTCGCCACCTTAAATAAGGGGTAAATTCTTGTATCGCGTATAACAGTCGTATTTTTAAATTAATCAAGAAATCAGTTGATTTTTTTCATGAGAAAAATTAGTTCTTCAATAATTTAGTACGACAAAGCGCAATCCAGTACTACCAACTATCGAGCGACGCGACGGTGCGCGCAACTTTCAGACGCTACCGTAAGTAAACTATTGCTCTCAAAAAAGAATTTTCAAACAAAAACTGTAGAGGATCATGTAAATTACAGCAAAATATGAGAAAACATCAAATATACTAATTCGCAGAAATAATTTTTTTTTTCATGAAAAAATTGAAAAATGATAAAAAAATATAAATACATAATAAACTCATAGAAAACATTGCCTTCTTTGAACCATATTTGTTGCGCACTATCTACTGTAAAAATAGATTTTCTCAGTAGCCTCGGGTTTTGTGATAGAAGGAGAGTATTTTTCACTCCAGGAATTCATGAATATCTTTTCGAACTAAATTTAAAATATTCACAACCTTCCCGCATGTTATCTTCGACAGAATTTGATTTCTTACTAAAATTCATTATTTTTAGTACGAAACATTTTTTCCCAAGCTGTTTTTGTGAATTACAAGATTTTTTGCATGTGATATTAAAATGATAAAAATATCCGAATAAAAGACATTTGAAAATATTGAATTGGGAGTTTGAATTGAAAATGTGAGATAGTGTATCATTTTGAATAAGGAGTATAAAAAAAGATCAAATTGTAATAAATTTCATATTAAAAAGGTTTTTTTCAAATCATTGAGAGCATTCATAATTGAATAATGTCACATCGCCACATCTCTGGAAAATTCATTTCCAGGACTGGAATACAAGTTTTTCTTTTCTTTTTTTTTTGGAGTTTAGTTTTTCATGGATTTCCTTTGGTCCAGCATATACGCTTATATTGGATTTTCCACCCTATTTTTCAAGTGTGAGAAAAAACTTTTCCTCCCTTTATGCTTTTTGACTAACAGTTACTTTGATAAAAAAAGAATTGCTAAAATCGCAACACCTACTCTCATCACGAATATATAGCAGGAGTATAAAAAAAAAAGGAAAAATAAGCTAACAATAAGTTCAATCAAGACAAAAATGTTCTTTAGATGTGCTGTGTTTTCAAGTCCAGCTCAATTTTCATGCTTTTTATCAAATTTACAAGAGTATATAATCGAGAAAAAACTTAGCGTATTAAAAATTTACGGGAAGTTTCTCGAAATTTTTATTAAATATTATTTCATGACTATTGAGAATGTATAGATTTTCTGAATAATGAAGCAAGGCTTCAGATATAAATAAAAGAACCGTTGAATATGGAGAGAAAAAATTTGCCCGCTGCGCGGGCACATTCTCAAAGCGCTTCGCGCGCGGCTCGCTTTGCTCGCAAGTTTGAGCGCGCCTAAGGCGCGCGTCATTCGAATCTCACGCTCGGCTTCATGCGTGTTTGGTTCAGTTCACAATGCATGCAATGCATACACAGAGTTGCAAATTTTGCAAAACTGCTGAAAACCTCTTCTTCTATGAAGATTATTGATTTTTTTTATATTTTTGATACAAT
>WSXT02167369.1:0-23636 GCA_011762715.2 Neuroterus valhalla | reverse complement strand
CTGCCCGAGTCCCTATCCGTATCCACGTCCCGAGCCCTATCCCTATCCCTATCCCCATCCCAACCCCTATCCCTATCCCTATCCCTATCCCTATCCCTATCCCTATCCCTATCCCTATCCCTATCCATACCCCTATCTCTATCCATATCCCTATCTGTATCCATGTCCCTATCCCTATCCCTATCCATATCCATATCACTATCCCTATCCATATCCCTATCCCTATCCATGTCCCTATCCCTATCCATGTCCCCATCCCTATCCATATCCCTATCCATATACATATCCCTATCCATTTCCATGTCCCTATCCCTATCCATATCCCTATCCCTATCCATGTCCCTATCCCTATCCATATTCCCATCCCTATCCCTATCCATATCACTATACATACCCCTACCCCTATCTCTATCCCTATACATGTCTCTATCTCTATCCATGTCCCTGTCCCTATCCCTATCCCTATCCCTATCCCTATCCCTATCCCTATCCATATCCCTATCCCTATCACTATCCCTATCCCTATCCCTATTTCTTCCGAATTATCGTAGTTCAATTTCTATGTAAGTGGACTGCTACTCAGGACTGTTCGATCAAATAATACCACCAATTTCTGAAGATAGTGTGAAAATTATTTGTCAATAAAGCAGTTGCACTTCAAATGGACGAGTTGGACACGCGACAAAGAAAATATGGAATATAAATGAGAAGTATGATGGCCATCACTTGTGCAGTGTATGATACAGCGAGAGCTTTAGCTGATTCAAATCGAAGATCTGAACAACCGATTGATGAAGGAGTCCCGTATGCAGTGTGTGATAGACTATATGAAATCGAGTCAGCCTCTTACGGCAAGGATGCGGAAGTTCACTCACGAAATGACGATTCATTGTCATACATTGAGAATTTTGAAAGCTGATGACCAGCAAGCAGCACATGGTTGACAAAAAAGAGTACCATCTGACCCAGGGAAGGAAATAAGAAAGAGGGAGGGATGCATCAGGCAGAATCAGAAGCTCCTCGATGAACAATCGTGCCTCTTGAGCGATCGTCCTGATCTTCGTCAAAAACACATCAAAGTCTGAAGAAGTCGATACATTTTGGAAAGAGATTTACGAAGTAAAACATCCATTGAATGAAGGCACTAAGACCGTTATAGGTTTTCAAGAGCAGTGCAATAACCTCATAGCATCCGAGAATGAATACCCACCAATCACTGCTGAGGAGGTAAAGAAAGTTCTGAAGAGCACGAAAAACTTCTCCGCTACTGGTCTAGATTGTATTAGGACCTTTTGGTAGAAAAAGTTCACTTCTACATACCACCATCTGGCCAGCATCTTTACCTCATATTCAAAGTCGGAGATCCCTATTCCGCAGTGGCTTATGTTAAAATGAATTGTACTCCTAACGAAGAAAGGCAAATTATCCAACCCAAAGGACTGCTGGTGGTGTGTCTGCAAAGACGCTGAAAACGACAAGCTTGATCCATCGATGGCCTGTAATGATTACCAGAAAGCTTTTGATTTAACTTCCCATAGACTAATCATATATATTTTGAGAAGCTTGAAAGTCTATTTACATATAGAAGAACACCTGAGCAGACCTAAGAGCCACATCCAGTATACAACATCAGAGAAAGAAGTTCTGCAAAGAAGATAAAAACACCTTCTTTTTCGGATTTCATCGGCAAACCTGTCGTCGTTGAACAAGCATTCTGCGACTAACATGTTTGTTGTCCTGATTCTACTCTATTCGTTTTGGGTAGATCCATAGACGAAGAACGAGCTCGAAGCCCTTGATATTCCTATGCAAGAGATAATGCATATGGAGAAAAGCTCGCATATGAACTTGTTCGTGACGTGCTTATGTATAGCAAGTCGTGAAGGCGGACTTGAACTCCTTAATCTTCAATTCCTCTACCACTGAATCATCCTAAGTACCGCTCATATCATCGCGAGCGATAGAGATCCTCTCCTGGCAATGATCAGGAATCACGAAGTAAGCGAGGAAGGAGCTTCCTTTACAAAGCTGTGGAGCAGGCAGCTAGAAAACTTGGCCTAAACCTCAATACCAGAAGTGAGGACAGTGATTTACTACTTCAAGATGCCTCACCTCTCAAAGCACAGGTGAAGGAAGCGGTGACCAATCACTTCCTGAAGCAACATGAAGACAAGAAGATGCACGACAACTTTCAATAAATTCGAAAAGAACAATCTTCGTCAAATGAGTCAACGTTCGCTTTCCTTAACTCATCTGGACTCAATTCAGGAATAGAGGGATTCATTTTCGCGTGTGAGCATGGTGTGATTTCCACCTAAGCAAACCGTGGAAGCATATTAAGTCAATAGGTTTCCAGCAAAAGGTGCAGGCATTGTATTGAACTTCCTAATCACTCATGGCATATACTATCGAAGTGTCCTATTCCCGCAGGAACGACATCTATGTACTGATACAATGTCGCTCTTATGGCGTTGACCACGACTCTGCCCTGCTGAACGCTCCAAGTGGGATAGGGTTTATTGTTGAAAACGAGGAGTGCCGAATCTACTGGAACTACGATTTCTCAACAATAGCCGCTATCCAACACACAAGATCCGACATCGCGCTTCTTGACAAACGTGACAAAACTATGTTTGTGATCGAATGCTCGTCTCGCACTGAGTTCAACATCAAAGGCAAGGAAATTGAGAACAAGAAGAAGTGCAGAGATCTCAGAGAACACCTGCAGTCGAATCATCAAGGATATTCAAGATTGGATGGAACCCTTCAAAAATTAGGACAAACAGCAAGTGCAAAGCAGTTCAAAGATTGAGGACTTCAGAAGCTCTTCATTCTTGAAAACGGCAGAACTGTCAAGAAAATTTCGATAAGTTATCAAAATTGTGGGTCAAAATTGACATCAGTCGCCATAATTTTACATCAATTAACATCAGAACTTCTAGGGTAAAAATTCTAGCCTTTTCTTTTAGGTGAAACATGGTGAAGAGAAGGCATGACCTCTGAATTGATTGTGAATTTTTATTCTGATTTTGGATCAGCAATACACTGGACACATAAGATACACTGAAACAACTTCACGAGGTTCAATGCGTACGATTACTATTTGCAGCTCTGCATTGAACATTTGGAGTTCGGAAACCGCACAATATTCCAACCATGAACCCTCATTTGTATTGTCATGAAGAAAGGAATTGATTATTCGTACAATATTATGTAAAACATCTTCAAAATAATGAATATCCGGGAGGTATATACGTTCACCAATAAGGTTTGCCTTTGGCTGTTAACCCAATTCTGTAAGGAAAAATAAAAAGAGATTAATGTTTTTTCACAAAACAAATTTTAGTTCCATTAATGTAGGCTAAGACAAGAATATCAAGGATATCCGCATCCGGCATGGAAGTGTGATGTTGCCTTGAATGATGGGTGCATAATTTATGTTGAATGATAGTAGAAATTGCATATAAAAAAAATGTAGCACAATAGTTAAACCCCTTGAAAGAGGTTATTGTAGACAAATTCCGGGTAAAGAAGTTGTTTTTTTTTACTGGAAAATACCAATTTCGACCAACAAATCCTAAGTTCCTACTAAGCAAAACAGATTCTTAAGTGAGAATATGGCTTTTCAACTGAGAAGGGTCGAGAGATAGTAAAAAGATAAAAAATGTACCTTTGTTCGAGAGGGAATAAGAAATTCTCTTGTAGAATGATTTTGGCCTTCGAAAAGAGCCGGTGGTTTAATATAGAATAGAAAAAATAGGAGGCGGACCTAAAGTGGTCCTTGTTAACACTGGTCCAAAACGGGCCTAGTCGAGGCTTGTCAAAGTTGTCCCGTTCAAGCGGGCTGTGGTCCGCGGCACTTAGAAAAGCGAACTTCGCCTGGATGAGCCGATGGTTTGTAAGCGTCTGGAGGGCGGTGAACCATGCACAGACGGCGAGAACTGCTCGGGTGTGCCGAACACGAACAGCAACAGGACGTCCGAGTCCGGGATCTCCTCAGGACCGCCTTGAGTGTGCGGTAGTGCCAGGGAGACGGGCCGGGCTTCCTCTATGTCGAGAAACTCGCCGGCAGAAGGCAACGGCGAGGCGGGTTGCGTCTGGAAATCCCGCGGACGTGGCGGCGAGTCGAAACAATTGACGATCACGGGGACGATGCCAGTCGACGTCAAGTTGACCAGGGAAGTAACATAACGGGGGTCGTGGGCGAAGGCAAGAACCCGTAAACGTAATGGAAGAACTCGGTCAGTGAGCGGCTGGCGGCGGCACGGATACTTGGTACCGATCTGTCCTCGTTATATTCCTAGAAGAGACTACTCTTCGTCCCTGAAAAACTGAGGGGCCTAAGGATCGTACTCCCGAGGGTTAACAGTGCCCTCGACTCCCACCTGAAATTATTTTGACTCGGTGATCCGCCTAGTCAGCTCAAGGATCAGCGGAGCCGCTCGGCCTCCCTTTCCTGCTGGCGGTGCTCAGCAACGGCAAATCATCCTCGGACGGGCGGGCGTCCTTGTTTTTATGCTGCGCCCGAGGGCGTCGAGTGCACCGGTTTGCTCCCGTATCCGCGACACTCTCTGTCATAAAGAGGGGTTCTGGTGCTCGGATACGAAGCGCGGACTCGGCATCGATACACTTGCACTGTTGAGCCACGGAACGCTACCCTGTCACTATATCCCAGTTAAGGTTCCACGGACGCGACGGCGATCGCGAAAACAAGGAACTATTCCGGCGGCTGGAATTCAATGATATCGACGGACTACGGCGGCGAACTAGGAGAAGAGGTTGAAACAAGAAACTGAAAACCTCCGTGTACTGGTAAAAAAGGGGGTATATTCTGCTTCAAAAGTATAAGTATGCGGAGCAGCGCAACTACTCTCTGGAAATTTCGAAAACCAACTGATTGGCGAAAGTCACTCCCAATTAGTTGCAAGGACGGCTGCGAACGTGCGACAAAGCGGCAGGGATCGTCAGGCAGGCCTCGCGGCCATGCGTCGCCTCTGCATTTCACGAAACCTACTAAAAAATAAGAATTTTTCAATTGAAATTTGAAAACTTGCGCCCCCCTGCGCTCGGTTGTGAATTTACCTCGCGCTGCGCGCTTTGTCTTTGTACTTCTCCACATTTGTATATAGAGCTTTTGAAACTCAAAAGCAAAATGTCGACTTTTTCAATTTAATGATTGAAAATTCTCTTTTGTTAAAGCCACTCGGGCTCTAACGAATACATTCTCATCACGTGTGTCGTGCTGCGCACTTAATGATTATATTATTTGTCCGAAACAGTAGAGAAGTTTTGTTGATTCATTTTTTCGATATGTTGTGACTAATCGGAAAAATTTTACCAAATTAATAGATCTTTTCCGGGTGAAAAACCTTCCTTCATCAATCTTCTGTCTTAGCCTTCGTCATTTTTCCATGAATTTCATTATTTCATTGTTATAGATATACTTAATTATGCAAATTTCTTGTCAATTAATTTCTTTCCGTACCTTGCATAGTTTGGCCAAAAAATGTAATTTTCTATTCTTTATTATTCTTGGTGTGACCAAAATGATTAATGATTCTTCCCGAACTAAACGAACTTTTATCAAAGTTATTCCACTTTGAATTGAGCAGTTGAAGTTCCATTAAAACAGATGAACTCTTTACGAAAAATTTGATTGTAAATAATGGAAAATAAAGAATTTTATTTCATCATGATTGGCGTTTGAACTTCAACATGTTGAATACTTAAATTTTTACGAAACTTCCTAAACGATTCCGATGTGTACGCACTGCCTCAATCAGATATTACTCTTAGTCTTCTTATTATTCGTAATAACCTTTTTTTCAAACAGTATCGTTTCTTTACATTAGTCGTTCCTTTAGCCTACTGCCCTCATCTTATGGATTCAAAAAACCCATACAGTTTCCTATTAAATATAATTAATGCCTCGTAGCATAAATTTAGATGAGCTTCTTATGCAAGTCCAAGACGTTACTGCTCAAGTACATACAGTCTCATCTCACTATTAGATGTACGATACACGCGAGCATTAGACATTGTAAACTTTCAGTACGTCTGCGCGTCTCCTGCTTCTTACTGATCCCCTTTGGACATAATTTTGTCATTCGCTGTTTTCATAGTCGTTATGTCCATAAAAAATTTCTGTTCCGGCTTCTGGAAGAATCAAAATGCTATTGTTTGAAATTCTTAGCTTGCTGATGAAAAAGTATCGTGCCACGATCTAGTGCCACCTGTTATCTCGTTCAGAGCTATGTACACCAATCCATCAGTTTCGACACCACCTGTAACAGGATTAAAAGATGACAATACATTATTACCATCCCTGTGATTGACTGCTCTTCCCTGACCGTGAGCCTCACGGTCGTTTAAGCTGTTGTTCTCCGTGTAAGATGCTTCTCCGTCCAAGCATCTATCTCCTAACTCTTTGCATTTTTTTCTCACTTTTTGTAGTTTCTACTATCAGTTTCTAACTGTCCGTTTTATCTTTTGACTGCTTAAGCATTGCTATGGTCCTCACGATTGCCTGATATGATCCGAAATCCACACGTCTTTTATCTCACATCTCTATTTATAGCACGCTATTTTGTCATAGCGTGCTAAGGTGTATCTTTCGAAAGCTGCTGGTAGTGGTACCACTTGTGACTGACATATGACTTGAAGAGCATTTTAGGAACCGAAGGTTGTGAATACATGTCCAGGCATCATGAAGATTTTCTCCGTAACTTCAAAACATTATTGATCTCTCTATTTTACGATCTACTATTAGATTTGAATTTGGATCACAAAATACTCATCTATGAGGACAAACAGTTCATCAACGGTTGAAACGCTCGGCAAAAGAGCATCAAAAGATAGTAACGAGATTCGAAAAAAATTATAAACTTCATGCTATCAGAAAACACAATTGGCACGTCACTTTTCGTTTTCTGGTTTTTAAAATGACCAATTACCCTTCCTGCACCTTCAAGGAGGAAGAGCGACCCAGCCATGCTTGTCTCTGAGTAAGATGATCCAAACTTATTATCGCTGAGATACCCATTCATACAGTTTCAGAAGCTGCTCCGCTCTCTCATTCATTTCAGACTCATTTCTTGGATACTTTGTTTTTATTTTATTATGTAAAATTTCAAGTATCTACTACTCTTTAAACATGAAGCAAGAAATTTTTCTGTAATTGTGAAATCATGTCTAAGCTAAACAGCAAAATTGTCATAAGGTGATGTGTTCATTCACAAAGTTAGTCTCATCAGACATCAGTTATGTAGAGGTGAGTAGAGAAGTAGTAGAGAATTTATAAAAATTAAGGATTAAGGAAAGGTTTTTATTTGCAGTCGCATCATTATTTCATAAAATATCGACAACTTATACTACCTGATTGATGGTTTAAACATCTAAGACATTTTAATCTACTCATATGCAAATAACATGAACTCTTCTTTGAAGAGATAGTCCATGGCCACCTATGAATTTTTTCAACTCAAAAAACACTGTAGTCCATTCAGAAAAGCTGATAATGTAATTCAGGTATAAATGGCCCGAATGAGACGCTTACGTATCATGAAGAAAGTGAGACGTTGAAGGGTTAATCAAACGATCAAGCGAATGGATCCGTTCTGGATCCACATATTTCAATTTCCTCGCAAGTTCAACATGTTCAGGATACACTGGAACAGTTTCATGAGTTTCAATGTGTACGAATACCATTTGTAGCGCTGCATTAAACATTAGAAGAGTAAAAAAACCGTTTATTATTCCAACTATGAAGTCCTCAGCTGTGCTGACAAGAACGTAATCGTCCATTATTCGTACAAGATTATGTAATTGATCTTCGAAATAACGAACATCTGGCAGGCACACACGTCTACTATTAAGCATTAGGCAGGTAGGAGCACTAGCTCTGTTAAAAAACTAGGTTATTGTGCAGTTTTTGAAGCCGCGGACATTCTGATCTCCCATCGATTGTGTGATTTTTCGAAACAAATTTGGGGAAGTTTTCGTTTGTCATCGAAAATTTTCACGAAAATTTTTTCAATTATTCGGAAAATGCTCAATAGAAATTATTCTAATGTATTCTACGACCCAAAATCGATTACAAATCCAGAAAATTTTACATTTACCAATACAATGGAGGACGATAGCTGCAGCAAAAAACAGGATGCCAGTAATTTTTCTCATTTCAGAGTTTTTGCTGATGAACACAGAAAGCTTACGCTCAGCAAAAACTTGGTAATGGTCCCAAAAGATTCCAGAGTATACTCATACGATATCAGTTATATTAAACGTGCCATACCAAAGATAATAATAATAGAAGGAATATATACTCGTAGGTTTCTATAGATATAAGTAATATGAGATAAAAATGGAATAGTTAAGGTTCATGTAGATTGTTTGCTCTTATTCCTAAAGGCTGTACTTATATTCACAAAAGTATTCAAATACTTTGGTATATTCCTAAATACTTTCCTTTATAAGTGGGAAAAATATAACAGAAGGGTACATGAAATAAAGCAAATGTGCCGTATTCTTCTTCAAATTTTATGATATTCAAATAAAATTTGAATTTGCCGTTATACTAATTTTTTTTTGAAGGTGTATGGATTCGAGCTTCTCTGAGATAGTTATTTTTGTCTGCGTATTCAACCTTAATACTTTATTTATTTGTTTCATCAAGATATTAAAATATAAATTTGTAATCATGAAGTTGCTATTATTAAACAATAACCTTCTAAGGTGATTGAAAATGAACATTTTAAAATTTTATTCAAAACTATCAGTAAAAATACATTATAATACACATTATTAGAACTGATTATTCGTTATTTTCCTATTTTAGTTTATTCACGTCCTTAAGTGTCTCTCAGGGTCAAAAACTGAAGATCGAGTTCGTTAGCCAGCTATTTTGGAAGGAAACTCAAAAGGTTGCAGCATTTTGAAAATTTTTGAGACTATTTTTTTCCAGACCCAAAAATCTTATGTGCGTCTTTCAGTAGCAAGTAATAAGTGAAAAAATTTATCCCTATGATTTTTTTTGCCAAAAACAGAAATTTTAGAGTTATGGCATTTTTAAAATTAAAAATTATAAACAAAAATGAAGGCTTTTGCCAAAAAACGCAAAATATAAAAAAATTTTAGGGAACAAAAATGTTTCGACTTGGGAGCCCTACAAGATCGTGAATACGACTTTTTGAGTTTTCTAAAAAGATCGGAAATTCACATTTCGATCCCATAAAAAATATTACAAAATAATCTGTAAACTCGAAAGCTTCAGAAAGAATGATCATACTCGAACGTACTTTGGCACCCATTTTGAGGGACCAAAAAGACAAGTCGAGTTCGTTAACCAGCTATTTTGGATGAAAAGTAAAAAAGGGGGACCATTTTGGGAATTTTCTTGAACTTTTTTCCTAAGATTGAAAAATTGTGAGTACAATTTCTTGTAGTAAAAAGAAAGTTGAACTTATGATTTATTCTCATGATTTTTTTCGATAAAAACAAAATTGTCGAAGTTGTGGCATTTCCGAAATTCGAAACTATAAAAGAAAATGAGAATTTTCAGACAAACAACGCAAGATATGAAAAAAAGTTTGAAGAAAAAAATTTTTTCTTTTTGGGATCCCTCCAGGATGATTTTTATAACTTCCCGAGTTTCCTCAAAAAATCGAAAATTCAAATTTTGGTCGCACAAAAAATGTGAAAAATAGAAATATTCATTTTTTGGTCAAACTATACAAGGTACGGAAAATGCAAATGAACTAAACTTGTGCACCAAAAATAGATCTAGAAATTTGGTAAGATTAGCTTTTTGATAGGACATGTAGTTTTTGTTTCATTTATGAAAAACCGCATAAAAAATGAAAAAAATGAACTTTTGGACCATTGTCGCAAGCTTAGGAGAAACGAAATTAACCCGAGTTCTTTACCAGGAAAATATATTTAAATACTAAAATCCAAGAAAAAATTTCTAAGGCCAACACAAAATATTGATGGAGAATGTTATCCACCCGAAAAACATCTGTAGATTTAGTATAATTTCTCCTATTGGACGCGCAGTTTTTCTTTCGATCGTAAAAAATATAATTGAAAGATTGAATTTCTATAAAAACCACACAAAATGTGAAAAAAATTAGACAACAAGACTTCTCTACCGTTTTGGACAAACTTTGATCGAGTGCGCAGCACGAGACACGTAATGAGAATGTATTCGTAAGAACCGGAGAAGCTTTGACGAAAGAGAATCTACACACATCAAATTGAAGTAGTCAACATATCGCTTTTGAGTTTTACAAGCTTTATATAGTTTTAAAAGTATTTTAAAACTCCTTCAATATCGTTTAGTTTAAACACACAAGTGTTTAGATACTTTTTTCATAATTAGTAGTAGCCCTAGATAGCACTTTCTTGCTTTGATGAACGAGCAAGCACCTTCCAGTTCTGGCCAAATTCTAGCTTCATCTTGCTCGATTCCGCGAGCAGCACTTAACAGCACTAACTTCTCAGATAGTTTCTTATTGTTCATATTTTTGGTTAACTACCGTCAAGTCGTGTCTAATGCGGTGGCATCATACCGTTGGGACGCCTATTCCTAATATAGGTTCTCTATCCCTATCCCTATCCCTATCCCTATCCCTATCCCTATCCCTATCCCTATCCCTATCCCTATCCATATCCCTATCCCTATCCCTATCCCTATCCCTATCCCTATCCCTATCCCTATCCCTATCCCTATCCCTATCCCTATCCCCATCCCTATCCATATCCCTATCCCTATCCCGATCCCTATCCCGATCACCATCCCTATCCATATCCCTATCCCTATCCCTATCCCTATCCCTATCATTAATCATTTCCCTCTCCCTCTCCCACTCCCTCTCCATCTCCCTCTCCCTCTCCCTCTCCCTCTCCCTCTCTCTCTCCCTATCCATCTCCCTAGCCCTATCCCTCTACTATATCGAACCCTGTCAGCCTTTCACGGCAAAGGTCCGAAAGTTCGCTCATGAAATAAGGATCCATCATCACATATTGAAAATGTCAAAGCTGATGAATATCAAGCAGCCCATGGTTGATAAAATACGAGTACTATGTGACGCGCGGAGGAGAATCAGATAGAGGGAGGGATGGATTGGGAAGAATCGAAAGTTTCTCCATAAACCATCGCGACTCTTTGGAGATTCTCCTGTTTTTCGTCAAGAATCCACCAAAGTCCGGAAAAGTCTAGCTATTTCCGAGAGTGATTTACGAAGTAATACATCCATTAAATGAAAGCACTAAGAACAAAATAGGTTCCAAAGAGCTGTGCAATAATTGGCATCTGAGAATGAATGTCCACTAATCACTGCTGAGGAGGTAAAGAGAGCATTAAGGGACACGAAAACCTTCTCCGCTGCTGGTCCAGATTGTATTAGGACTTTCCGGTAGAAGAAGTTCACTCCTACATACCAACATCTGGCCCGCATCTCTACCGCATATTTAAAGTCGAAAATTCCTAATCCCTATTCCAAAAACAAAGCAGAGGGGGTGCCACCTGACAGGTACGAAGCAACCACAAAGCTAGCAGCAATAAAAGAGGACGATCCCAGGAATAGATAGAAAGCACTATCAGGACCCGAGAAGGAAGAGTGGAGAAAGGCAATGTATGAGGAAGTAAATTCTCTATTGACGAATGAAATATAGGACATCGTGAAAGCACCAGATGGGAGGGATATTGTAACCTGAAAGTGGACTCTCTAAGCGAAGCGGAACGAACAAGGAGAAATCGCCAGGTACAAAGCGAGACTTGTGGCTCGGGGATTCTCTCAAAATAGGGCACGGATTATGACGAGATTTTTGCACCTGTCTTGAGAATGTCGAGAGAGAGTTTTCATTTTAAAAACAGGTTCATATAGAATAAAACAAGCTGCTAAATTATGGAATGAAAAGCTGAAAGAGGTACTCATAAATTTGAATTTCAAATAGAGTGTTTGAATTTATCTGTTGACTTCCGTCGGAGTCGAGTTTGGAATCGATTTGCAGCTGCGGTTCCGCGGTGTTTAGTGTCCTTCACAAATTCCCTCTAGTTTTGAGTTTTCCCTGCATCAACCGTCAGGAGTGGAGAGGCCGGCGTTTGCGCGCTTCCCCATCCAGGGCTGGTGCACGCTCCTTTCCTGCAGTCAATTCCTTCGCGGCCCTTGCGCTCACCGGTGCTATCTCCTTGCGCTCCTTCTCGTAGACAGATGTTGTCAAGCAGCCTTCCTCGGACTGCCTCTTCAGGCAGACGGATCATGGACTCTGGGATCAGGATTGAGCAGGTTGTACGCTTCCATTGTATTCAGGTTATCAGGTTTTACCGACTCGATCGTCTTCTGGTGTTGTGGGAAGTGACGAGTCGGATGACGTATCATCTCCAGTTTCGTTGGATTCGATGTTTATAGGAGAACCATCGTGCTTGAAGCTGCTGGAGGCTAAAACTGTGCTAATTTTTCCAAATTACACCCAATTTTTTTTCACAATTCGTTTGCCTCGGCATTTGAGCTCCTGGACATTTTTTTTGACGGATGTATTCTCTTTCGACTGATCATAGACTTTAGAAGCGTCCTTTCCTCGCTGGCTCTCGCCAGTTCGTCGTTCTTTCTTCAACACAGAGGGAAACAGATACTTGATTGTATATAAAGGGCTCAAAAGAAAAATTCAATTGTATCTGGCCGTTAATACAAGACTCGATATTACTGCCCGTGTTACGATATTGAGTCAACATAATTAACAGCCGACATCAGCCGACTGGACAGGAACAAAGCGAGGAGGTCATTACCTAAAAGGGATAAAGGAATACGAACTGATTCTTGGTCAACGGAAGAAAGGAGGACTAATCGGCTCCGCGGATGCAGAATGGTCGGAGAACAGAGAGGACACTCTTTCGGCAGCGGAAGCAGAATAAGTTGCCTTGGCAGAAGCGTGTCAAAAAAGCAGATGGATACGTCGTCTGTTAAAAGATTTTTTGCATGAAGAACAAAATACTACAGTTACTCTTGAGGAAAACCAAAGTTGCCTGGAACTCATTGACAATAAAAGGTTCAGTCACCGAACCAAATATATTGATACGAAATTTCACTTCATCAAGGAGCTGGAGGGAGATGGAACAATGGATTTTAAATACTGCCACACTGACCAGATGCTAGCCGACATGCTCGCAAAGACACTAAGCAAAATTGAATTGAAGAATATTGTAGAATTGTTGCTTATCAACACGATAAGGTGCATCCTACCGTTGCAGAAGAGTGTTGGAGTTCATCGACATTATACACCCACGAAGAAACAGACATAAACAGTCTCAGGAACATCAGCAATATCGTTTCTGTAATACTGTTTTTTATAATTAATTTCTACTCATTTTACTCACTGGATTAAAGATCTTATTTCTCCATCGGTTTCAGTGTAAAGCTCAATAAAAACAACAGTTGAACGGGGACAATTTTTTACTATTTATTTCCAACAATTCATAACGTCAGTCTCATCAGACATCAGTCATGTAAAGGGAAGAAGAGAAGAAGTAGAGTACGTAGACAAAGCAAGAATGAATGAAAGGTTTATATTTGCAGCCGCATTATTAGTTAACAAGAAATCGACAACTAATACTACTTAATTGAAAGCCAAAATATCTGAGATATTTTTTTCAACTTATGAATTGATAGTTGTTTTTTGAACTAAACTAGTATAACGAAGAATAATCTATTTGTTATTTTAAACTCTCATAATTATTAATCAAATGAGCAAGCGAACGCAGGCGTTCTGGATTCCTAAATCCATATCTTCTCGCAATGTGAGTATAATCAGGATACACTGGAACAATTTCACGAGGTTCAATACGTACTATTACCATTCGCAGCTCTCTATCAAATATTGGAAGAGTTGAAAAACCACTCATTATTCCAACCATGAAGCCCTCATACGTGTTGACAAGAATCAGATCTTCCATCATCCGCACAAGATTATGCAATGAATCTTCGAAATAAGGAATATCTGGCAGGTGCACACGTCTAGCATCGGGCTTCGGATCAGCTGGCAAACTCAATTCTGTAAGAAAATTTTTGAATTACTTAATACTTCTAGATGTTCGAAAATGTGTCAGTAGTTTTCGTTCTCCTTCTAGGGTATATTTATAAAATAATTCACATTACAC
Source organism: Neuroterus valhalla (assembly GCA_011762715.2). Lineage (NCBI taxonomy): Eukaryota > Metazoa > Arthropoda > Insecta > Hymenoptera > Cynipidae > Neuroterus > Neuroterus valhalla. The sequence continues at coordinate 9,481 of WSXT02167369.1, read as the reverse complement.
ATTTGCACTCTTTATTGTGATACTACACTATATTACTTATTTTATTCCTTTACACTCATCTTTGCCTTGAGACTCTGCAAGGTAAGTTTCTAATTTCGGAGCTCATGTTAGAAAAAATGTGGAAATCTTCTTTCGTTTAAAAAACGGCTTTGTTCCAAAATAACATAATATTATCCATTTTTAATTAAGGGTGGAGTAGGGTAAAGAATCAATTTTTTTTCTTGTTACATTTTCATATAGAACAACATTTCAAGAATATTGTGTCAAAATTTCAAATTAATCGGAGAAAAACTCTTAATGTTATACACCTTTTGGAAATACGAGGACAGCGTTCGTATAACCAGGACTGATAGAGGAGCAAAAACAAGAAAGCAAACAAGGCAGGATTCAACGTAGAATTAAAAGAATAGAAGCTGAAGACAATAAAATTACTACAGGAGATAACTTTTAATGGAGCTTGATTCAATGATCCACTGATCATTTTCAAATTTTGTACAAACTTTCTACATACATATTGCCAGGGTCCAACGGTCTTTTTTTTTATTTTTCCGACATTAAGGTTGTTTTCCACTTACGAAATGACGAAATTTTTCGCCGAAAATCACAATTTTGGTTCCAAACGACCAGGAAAAATTAAAAAATTTTCAAATTCATAATTGTACGAAGTTAGACCCAAGAAGAGCATATATTTTTATGAAAGATTTTTGGTCATTCGTCTCAGATAACTCTACGTTGAGATATGATGAACACCGCAAATAAGAGACGTCATTGTAAATCTACTGCCACCAGCTTCTTTCTGCATATTTTTTGTCAAAATTAAACAAAGTGTCCTTGAAATGATACTTTATAATATGCTTGATACTAGAATAAATTCTCTTCTATAGTATTTCCAGAAAAAAATCATAAAAAACATTTTTTTCGACCCCAACCCTCCCGTAATTTTAACTTCATCGTCAATTCACAAACATGAGGTGTATGTCAACAGTTTTCAATTTCGGAAAGTGCCTAATGAAAATTATTCAAATGTATGGCACGACCGAGGAGCGTTTACAAAATTATTGAATTATATATTTACCAATACAATTGAGGACGATAGCTGAAGCAAAAACCAGGGTACCAGTAATTTTTCTCATTTCGAGGATTTCTGTATGTTTATAGGAAGCTTGTATTTAGCACAAGAATTGTAAATGGTCCTACAGAAGGCGCCAGAGTATACTCATACGTTCTCAGTTATGAGTCACGTGTCGAACCAAGTATAGGTTACACAATCATAATAAGACATATATTGCCAGCAATTAATTTTGCAGCTTTGATTCAAAATAATTGGTTTAAAATAGTTTTACTAATTTTGTGCCACAATTATAAAAGGATTATATAATCGTATATTCTATGCATATAAATGATATTAGATAAAAATCTTATCGTTTGAATTAAGAGATTGTATGCTCTTCTCCTAAAGGCTGTACTAATCTTTTTTTATATTTTAATGAACAATTGCGTGATATGACATATGATATAGGCAAGAAAAAATCTTTATCCCTGTCCCTTTCCCTATCGCAGTCCACATTTTTCCCAAATCATCGTAGTTCAATTTGGATGTTAGTGTTCTTAAGAACTGCTTGCAACAATAATACGAACACTCTACGATGAATGTAGGAATTCCCCGCTAGAAACATCAATTCTGATATAAAAGTAACACAAAATGTCTTATATAATAATTGAATTCAACACCACAAATGAAATAGTTTAATGTTGAGTTGAATCATAAATATCAAACCAGAAAAATTATTTATTGACAAAGCAGTTTCACATCCATCCAAGGAGTTGGGAAGCTGGCCAGAAAATATGTGACGTGCGCCAAAGAAAGGGGGCTTACTCTGAAAAGTTAAGTTGTCCAGGGCGAGCGGACAAAGTCGACCCGATGCACGCGACTTGTGTGAGAGAGGGAAACTAAAAACTAAATTATCAGCAATAAAAACGCTCGAAATTTATTTTCGATTGTTTTAATAAAAAGAACAACTCATAAAGGATCAGAAGGTGTAAAAAGCTTGATTTTGATTTTTCAAGAGTAAGCCCCCTTTCTTCGGCGCACTTCACATATAAATTACACCGGCACGCACAAAAAAAAGTTTTCTATACACCGGACGTGACCTGCATGTAGCTTCGCGGTAAACAGCAATTGAGCCATTCATGATCTCGAGTACGCTGATCCATTTCTCATTGCATATTTCTTGCACAGATACATAAACAGATAGGTTGATAGTGTCGAAAATATTTCTAATTCATGGTTCGAACAGAATTGAATGATGCGATTGATATCGAATGAGCAGCATCGTTGTATCAAGAAAAAAATTTTCTGGAATTTTTCGCCAACCTATGAGCACATATTCATATGCATTGTAATATGGCACAATTTTTAGTGTAAACCGCGACTTCAATCATAAAATTCTTGGGCGGAAATCTCTTGTGAAACTATGAATATAGTTTTAATTTGTTGAATCAGAATCATATCTGCTGAGGCTTCTAATTGATATGGTCTGATAATGACACTGGACATGTCTCAATAGAGAACATTAACTTTCATCAAGAAAAAACTTGATAAAGAATTCTCATAAATTTTTGGGAGCCTCCAGAATATTTGAACCAAACATTGAGCGTTGACAGCAATGAAAAAAATAGATCAATCAAAAGTATTGCTGAGAGAAATGAATCAAACCTATACTACAACCGAAAATCGATAACCAATTTAGTAAATTGAATATTTACCTATACAATTGAGGACGATCGCTGAAGCCAAAACCAGAATACTAGTAATAATCCTCATTTTTTATTGTAAACAGAGAAAGATTATGTGTAGCAAATTTCAACTATTCCAATATATGGGCAGTAGTTAAACTTTCACAAAATCAAATGGATTCTTTACGAAAAATGTAATAGTTAATAATTAAAACAAAAAGAATTTCATTTCCGAACAATAATAATTGAATTGAATCAGTGAAGACAAATCTACAACCACTCATCTCGCGGTATAGGGCCGGTATGAAGGGTTGGCAGCCCTACAACGAGAGCAATTAAGTTTGGTTCGAACTTGATTTGGAGCGACGTTCGAACACGCAAACTTTATTTCTCAGGATCGTCTGTATAGTCTGAGAACCCGGCTCCTAAATATATGCACAGTCTTGCAGAAAAAACTTGACTTTCATACGTGCATTACAAGTCACAAAGTAAACAACTTCTGTACTACACATTACAACACTGCCTTTTCAAGCGTGTTGGCCGTCGTGCAACGCTCGGGGGGAGAGACATAATCACTCAAGCATAAACAGCCGTGAGGCCGACCTACAACAAGCGGCCTTTAACACGAGATGAGTGTAGGTAAACCTTCAACAGGAACAGATTAATAGGGATAGGGGAGAAAGACTCATCATGAACATAGTCTTATTTCCACGCGGAAATTTGAAATTCCAGCTGAAATTGTTTAATAACCAACCAAATTTATTGCTTTTCTACAGACATTGAACCATCTTACATTACGCGACGTCCTTGACACACTCATTTTATTTTAATTACAACCTTTCTTAAAACTAACACAATATAAATTACGTAGATTAACTTTATTATATTTTTCTATCAATCGCTCTCATTTTGTTTTGATATGAACTCAATCTTATCAAATGTTTGAGTAGCTTGATAAATCTTTGCGCTTTGCTGCTAACCTACAATATCTTGTACTATATACCTGTCTCTACCTAATCTTTCGACGTTTATAGACTGCTTTTTTGTTTTATCTTTGTTCTCATTTAGGAGATTGACTACAGGTTACCTTTCCTCTACTTAACACCATGATCTGTTTCATTCCAACATTCACTCCGTGATCCGATGTTCACTCCTATTCGTTGCTCATTCCAATTTAAGTAAATGATTGTCCCAATCACTGCCCTCTTTCTTACAAGTCGTCGACGTACAGTTTTACAATAATCCATTTGAATCCTCTACTTGTCCGTTTGCTCGAAAAGATGACGTTGCAACTTTTACATGTTGTACACTTCAATTTTCACAAAGTTTTTCAAACAATTTGGATGTGTACGCAGTACCCTATCAGATATAATTCTCTTAGGCTTTCTATAATTCACATCAAATTTCTCCATGCACAATACCGTTTCTTCTTTATTATTCATTCCTACAGCCTTAAGAACAGTATACTTGCTGAGTCTACAGATAATTGCTATGGCCTAATTTTTCCTCGCTACATCGTTATGAAAGGGCCAAAATGATGTATACTCATAACAGCAAATGGCTCACTACCCTTATCTAATGGATTCAAAAATCTCATACAGTTTCCTTTTAAATTTTATTGATGCCTTGTAGCATAAATTTCGTTAAGCCTCTTATGCAAGTTCATGAAGTTACTCCTCTAATTCATACAGTCTCGTCCTGCCGTTCAATGTACGATACACGCGACCATCACACATAGTAAATTTTTCGTGCGTCTTCGTGTTACCTGCTCCTAAATGATCTCGTATTGACATGATTTTATCACACGTTGTTTGCATAGCTGCTTTGCAATTTGTCGTTATATGGTCCCTAACATTGGCAAACAAGTAAATCCTATCTGTGTAGCATCTTCAATCCGATTTCTAGTAAGTTTACCTTTCAATTCTTTGGAGTTTTATTTGGATTCAACTTTCGTAGCCTTCCTACTGAAATATTGAACCACGTGTACATATAACTAGTCGTATTGTTTCCCTACAATTAAATTCTACACAACCTCTTTGAATCAGCATCTGTAAGAACTTTTGTCTCGGCTTCTGGATCATAAACTTCTAAAACAGGACAAATCAACAATCTTTGTTTCGATTCTCCAAAACCTTGCATCTGCTTGGCAATGGTTTTTAAATCAATGGAACTCCTGACACCTGTAACATCAGCCGGAACATAAAATTCATCTATCGCGCGCAACTTTCTACTGTCTGGGGAAATTCCCTCGGCAGTCTACAGGAGAATTAAAATGCCGTCCAAGGAAGCCATCACTAAAGTGTATCCTAACTCACCTGAGACCTGATCAACTACCCCTGAAAATATCTGCGGCCTTGGAATTTAGGCCCACACCATGGCTTCGGGTCTGCTGCAGCAAAGATAAGGCAATGCCTTCAGCGATGCTATGACAAAATTCTTTCCAGTTCAAAAGAAAAAGATTCATATCCAAATATAACAGAAATACCTAGGGCACCAGCCACTAGTCCATAATCAATTCCGTATACAATCCTAACTGGTGGCAAAATTGTTTTTGACTAACATCGATCTGACTTTCGGAACTAAGAAAAGTATTGCACTTCTTTAAATTTCAGTTACTCTTATTTAAACTCGAAGTTCGAGAATTTACTCTAGTTTTCACGATGTTCTCAAATTAAATGAATTTGAATACTACACATTTCCACGAACTTATTACATTCGGCAGACTATCGAGAATGTGCTAGGGCACCAAAAAAAAAAACAATATTTTCCCAAAGAGCGCGGAACTTTCCAAGCACGGACATAATCCCGGTAAAATTTATTCTAACGCAGAGTAAAACGGAAATGACGGTCAACATCAAAAAAACATTTCAACCAAAATACGCACAAAGAGCACTCAAGATTGGCGAAATCACTTTGGCGATACTTCAAGTAGATGTTATTTGTGATTGCACGAAGTGCCAAAGAAGTGGTTGCCAAAATTAGAAGAACAAACTTACCTCGACTCTAGGCACATGTTGTGCTTTTGAGAAATCCATTACCAATACTTTCGATTTATCTGTAATCGTGTGCTTTACAATGTTTTTCTTTTTTCCTTCCAACTTGACGTAGAGAGACGGAGAACGAGAGTGACAAGACGCGAACCGGAGAGTTTCCAGGTTCGCTCCAATGCTTCCTACGGTCGACCAATGAGCGCGCAGCCCTGAGTGTCGTTTGAGTCGTCGACCAATCACACGGCTTGTCCGCCATCTTTTCCTGTAGGGTAAAGTTTGGGGTCTTGGCGGCAAAGTGCAGGAAGGATTGTCGAATAAAGAAGAAACCTGGAGAAAGAGAGAAAAGAATTTTTCATGCTCGTTGCCATCAACAATGTACTTTCTGATGTAAAAAAAAGTCATTTCTTCTCGAAGAAATATGCAGATCTTGGCGCCATGTGCCGATTCCCAGGTTTCCGGCAGTGGACTTGAGAAAATTTGGCGGGCTTGCTGATTGGTAGATGGCTGTCTCATTTGCTGTGCTGTGATTGATACTCCCTCCTTCCTATTGTAAGATGGCCGACGGTGATGGAATCTTCAGGAAAGACAAGGACAGCGTTATTCCGCTGTCAGATGTCATTTCGCTCTTGCTCTTGCCGAAATAAAATAAAAAAATAAACGAAGGATAAAAACAAAATTTCAAATTTCTCCAACAAAGTTCCCCTTACGGAATTGGACTATTGTTCTTCAAGCCATGCCTGTCCTCTTTTGAGGAATATATCAAAATCCCGTTTTCACAGTGCGATATCTAGACCGGTGAGAAACCTTTCTTTTTAGTGACAGGTGGTGTAAAATACCTCGTCTAACTGCAGAAGATGTTCGATTTGATGACGGCTGAAGGGTGTCAAATTATTCAGAGCAATCTTCATTACCGCCGTATTGATGTATCCTATTTGACGCAATGTTTTTAGCAACTCAATCTCCCTGAAGAATAATTGCGCTCAGTAATTTCTTCTTATCTCCTTCTAAGAGTACAGTATTGTTTTCTCCATGGATAATGGAAATTTCATTCACTTGTCCTCTCATGTTATCATGTTGCACATACATCTCCTCAGCTCTCGTTGTGATCGTTCCTGCTATAATCTAAACATTCTTTGTAGTCATTCCTGGAATGGAATTTTCGTCAATTCCTTTTTCTTCATGGCTTACTATGCAGCTTGCCATCAGTGTCCCATCTTTCCGAATCGCTCACTCGAGGCAAATCTCCTTATTGAAGAAAATGATTCTAACCGACACAAATCCGACTTGATCTTCTTTCGCCCAAAGTGATGTTTCTGCTCCTTGTTTCAGTGTAACCTCACTGAAATCATCACCTGCTTGGATGAGGTGATCTCATATAGCTTGCTTTTATATACAACTCTACCCATGTAGAGCTGCCCTACCATCAACGGAATCTGCTGTGCTTCGTTTAGTATGACATGAGTTCTGAGCTTTAAGCCCACATCATTGAGTTGGAGTGGAGCTTCAAATTCTCCTAGCGATGCAGTGGATATAAATATTCCTTAATCTTATTATGATCCCAAAAATCCACTATCCCCTCAATGGCTTATCTACAAGACATTCCTGCTTCATTGAATTCAGCCAACTTTTGGCAAAAGTACTCGGTAATGTATGACCCTGGCTGTTGTTTGAAATTCTCGACTTCTTTCCTTTTTTGCAGGGTACTGTCTTCGCATAAGAATTCTTCGATCAAAAGCTGTTTGATCAACCACTGTTTCTACGAGCATCTTACTGCTGACAAACTGTCGTGCCACGATCTAGCGACACCTGTAAACTTGGACAGAGCGTTATGCATTTTAGCTGCCCCGTGTAGCTAAAAGTCAGCGTATTCTTGAATCTTATAATTCTATTCAGCAATTTGAATACCACCTCTAATAGAATCAAAAGATGATAGTTCCTTATGAACATCCCGTGATTGGCTGCCCTCTCCTCAGCGTCAGCCATACTGTCGTACAAGCTGTTGCTTTCCGCGTAATAGAAAGAAACGTTTTTTTACAACTAATCCAGAATCGTTTCAATTGTTTCAGAAAATATGAAATAAGAAGCGCGCAATATGATGAATTGTCTCAAAAAGAGAAAAGTCTGATTCAGTCCAATATTTGGACGATACACAGTGGTCCGGAAATCGGAAAAGCTGGCCAAGAGTAGGTGTCATGAATTTCACAAACAAAATGGCGGATCTGATATGGCGGACGAGTATGCGAAATAGATTTTTGATTCAATCCCAAATTGGCACAAGGGGGTTTCCACGGTCGCTGATTACGAATCTGAAGTCGGAATTTCCAAAAACAAAATGGCGGATCCAATATCGTGGTCAAATATGCATATACATTTTTTTTCGAAATTGGTACAAACTTTTTGGAAAAACTATCACAGGAAATATTTCCTTAGATTTCGTATTTTTTGAACAATAAGGTTCGGTAACTCATTGTCAATAATATATAACAAAAATAAGCCTAGAAAAAAATTGTTTATTCCGAACCGTAAAATTAAATACGACTCAAACTCACTTTACTCAACATCCACTGATCATCATCGTTATTATCTGATTCGAAGTCATTTTTGCACAAAAACATGACGACAGCTTCTGGACCAAAGCTTTTTTTTTGCCTTCGAACATTTCCCGAGGCTTGAGAAGACTGGGTCAGTTTGCGGATGGATCAATGCCAAGTTTGCGGTATGACTCCCCCCATCTCGAATGCATATTGCAAAGCAATTTCCTACTCCGTTTTTTTTATCTTTATCCAGCTCGAAATCATTCTCCTTCCCAGAAATTTTTTTTTCTATGAGATGTATTTTTGTATCTAAATGAGCTTGTAAATTTTCTTTCAAAATTTCGAAAATTTCCATTCTTGTACATGATACTTCTCCAGTTACTGATCCTATATAATAACAATAATTTATACAAAATTTAGTAACTAAAATATAATGACTCAAGAAACCCTGCTTTTAATATTTTTTCAAAACAAGGAGGAGTTTGGTCAAAAATTGTCCGCCATATTGTATACGCCATTTTTATTTTGTAAAATGAAGATCAAGTTCGTCGTCAACAAGTAAATATGATCCTGGATTTTGTAGAATGCAGAATGACAAGTTCATTAAATAAGAAAAACTATAAGGTGACTACTTTGTCATGGTCGGATGTTGCAAAACACAGTCAACATCAATACAGCCGACATAAAAGGGAGTACGGAACGTGCATCTGCAAACATCCGCCACTTTACTTTGTAATTACTGAATCTTGACACTATTTCACACTAAATAAAACTTAGTACCCCAACCCGAACTCACCGATTTTGATAATTTTTGTATGTGTTGTAGTACATTAAAAAAACAAGAGATTCGTATTTTTTTTATCAGCGGAAAAACATATTTAAGGGGTGAAATCCACCCTCAAAGGACACCCCCAAAAACATTTTTTTTCAAATAACTTTTCTTCTAATCAATATTTTTTGGTCAAACCAAGTGGGCAATAATTCTTATGAAAAGTAAAACAAATTCTTGTATGTTTGACTTTTGGGGGTTGCATCCCCTATTTTTAATACGCGGAAAATTCAAAAATTGACATCATTTTCTACAGTAAAAACTTGAAAAATAGTGTAATTATAACCCAATTTTTATGTTTATAAAGAAAATAGAAGAATAAAGTTTATGTTTTCCTGCATTTTTAATAAAAAATATATTTAGAGGGTACAGCCACCCCTATTAATGAAAAT
>WSXT02167358.1:0-23643 GCA_011762715.2 Neuroterus valhalla | reverse complement strand
TGTAGCACTTAAAAAGTGAAACAATTTGTCCTTATTATTTTTTTAGATAAAAACAAAATAGTCAGAGTTATGGTATTCTCCAAATTCAAAAATATAAAACAAAATGAGAATTTTCAGCCAAATAACGGAAAATTGAGAAGGAAGTCAGGAAGAAAAAATGTTTTTTTTTTTTTTTTTTTTTTTTTGGGAACCCTATAAGATCGTGAATACAACTTTTTGTATTTTCTCAAGAAATAAAAAATTCTAATTTCAATCGCGAAAAAAATAAAAAAAAATATTCTGTGAACTTGATAGCTATCGAGAGAAGGATCATATTCGATCGTGCTTTGGCAACCATTTTGAGGGAGCGAAAATACAAGTCGAGTTCGTTAACTAGCTATTTTGAATCAAAAATAAGAGAGAGGGAGCATTTTGTAAATTTTTTTTCCAAGATTCAAAAATTGTAAGTACGGTTTCTTATAGTTGGTAAGAAGTGAATGAAAAACAGAAAGATTCATTTTGTGGTTAAACTATGCAAGGTGCGAAAAAATGTTAAGAACAAAAATTATTCATTTCAAAAGGACCTATAAATTTTATATAAACCATTTTTTTCATAAGATGCGTAGTTTTTGTTTGATATCGTGAAAAATGTTACCAAAGTTCAAGAATTCCATTTTTGAGTGTTGTACGTAAAAAATAAAAACAACACAAATTGTGTACCTTCAAAAAATCTATGAACTTACTGTTGACTAATTCTCGATGAGACGAATACTTTTCCTTCTAATCGCGATAACGCACTTACAAAAATAAAAATTACATCTTCGAGCCAAACAATAAGAGACAGGAAGAAAAAATTAATAGAAAAATTGCTCATTTTTAAAAGTTCTACCTGATTTACATGACATTTTCTTCAATAAGTTGTACATTTTTCGTTGTAAACGTTATAACGCTTTTCCAATAATGGAAAATTCAATTTGCTATCCAAACTATGCGAGATGTAAATATCAGTGGCGAGACTGGCGAGTATTGAAATGAGGATGTGTTCTTTAAGGCCAGTAGAGCCTTCAGTAAACTAGATATAAAAAAAAATTTATCAAAAATAAAAAAAAATTCAATAATCTTCATAGAAGTAGAGGTTTTCAGCAGTTTTGCAATATTTGCAATCTGTGTATACATTACATGCACTGTAAACTGAATCAAGCACGTATGGAGCCGATTGCGAAGCGCGAGGTGAAAAACAAACCTAGCGCGCAGCGCGAGGTTCGAATGGCGCGCGCCCCAGGCGCGCTCAAACTTCCAAGCGAAGAGAGTTGCGCGCGAAACGTACCATGAGGCAGGCAGATTTTTTATTTTGAATTTTGAAGTCATCTCCGATATACTTCCGAATAATAAGGTGAAGAGGAAAAAAAATGAAATTAAGAATTGAACTTGTGATAACTTATAAAGCAGACTAAAAACTCAAATTTTACCGTTATTCACTGGAAACACTGACTAAAAATTACTTTTCGCAAAAGCTGACAGTTGAACTAGTAAATTAGGAGGTGAAATAAACAAACGAAAGAGAGGAGTATCGTTCGTTCAGATCGAAGAAAAAATCGATCCAACCGATTAATTGGAGATTCAAAAGATCGATTTTTAATCGATTAATCGAGAGAAAAAGATCGATCTTTGTAGAATCAGATCGAGATCGCCCATCCCTAATGGAAAGCAGTAGTTTTGATGTGCCTTATTTTGAACATTTATTGGAACTGTTGTAATAGTTCTGACAAGAAGTTTTGTCCTTGATCAGTTAGAATGACCTGAGGTTCCCCAAATACGTAAATCTGGTGTTCCATCAAATTATTCAGGATGTTTTCGGAAGTTTCGTTTTTCATTGGTAATAATAAAGTATATCGCGTTAGCCTGTCCTGGATACTCAAGATATACTTATTTCCACTTTTTGTTTCCGGCAATGGACTTAATACATCCATGGCTACTTTCTCATGCGGGTTCAGGGGAATATCGGGGATGATACCTGTGGCCTGATTTGTTATCCTAACTGCTTTTTGTAGTTAGCAGATAGGGCATGATTTGGCGTACTTTTTGATTTCTTCGTCCATTCCTATCCACTCTGCTTTTGCTCTCGCTTTGCTGATGGTATTATTTTCTCTCAAGTGATCACCATGAGCTTCTTTTATCACCTTTTCTTTTTCTTGTTTTGTGAGTTCACGGGTTTTATTAAAACACAAGTGAAAACTAGAGTCTGCGTAGTAGTTGGATAAGTAGTTTATCATCTCTACTATTTCTTCTCTTTCAATAGGTGTGGACGTAGGGTCCCCAAAGTGCAGTCGTATGATGGTTAGTTTCTTGTTCTTGAAATCATCTATCAACCAACCAAGGTGCCTCAGCCATTCTGCCTCATTGTAATCTGGCATGCTATCATTTTCAATTTGTTTCCATAATTTTCCGGCTACATTTGGTTTAACTTTTACCCTTTCGTTTGTAACTGGGTTTTCTTTTCACTCTAAATAATTATCAAATAGATTGGAATCTTGTTCACAGGGATTAAGGTTTTCTGTTTCTACCTCAGTTGATTCTTCAGTTGATTCATCGCTCGATTCTTCAGGGGACTCGCTTATTTTTCTCTCAGGTGATTTAATTCTGACTTTGCGGTCGATCATGTCATAGCCAGTTATTGTGGCCTTCGGTTTGTTGGAAGTTAATGTATTTAACTCACCCCTTATAGTTGTGTCAAACAATTTTGTGCCAGGTAATTTGTCCTCGGATGTGATTATTTCCTTTACTATATTTGTGCCTCCTACAATACTTTTTGTGTTTTTCTGAATTGGTAATCGGGAATAACCTAGATAAGCAGTCTACAGCCTTATTCTCTTTAACTTTGATGTACTGAACTTCATACTTGTATTGATCTAATCTTAACCTCCATCTTAATAGACGTGAGCTAGAGTCTTTTACGTTGTGGAGCCATATCAATGCTTTGTGATCTGTTTGAGTCATAAATTTGTTTCCTAGTAGATATTGGTGAAGTCGTATGACCGCCCATACTATGACTAACAACTCTTTTTCACTGGTGGTGTAGTTTTCTTCTGCCTAAGTTAATGTTCTTGATATGAAGAGGCAGAGATGGCCGTTCTGTGATATTACTGCTCCCAATCCTTGATTGAATGCATCTGTCGTGAGCTCAAAAGTTTCTTCAAAGTTTGGAAATCGTAGTATCGGTGCTCAACATAGTGCATTCTTTAGTTTTTCAAAACTTTCACTGCATTTGGGTGTCCAGTTGAATATGGTATCTTTTTGGGTAAGTTTAGTCAGGGGTCTTGCGATACATGAGAAGTTTTTCTATAAATTTTCTGTAATATCCTGCCGATCCCAAGAATGAGTGGATTTATTTCACTGTAGTAGGAATTTTGAAGTTTTTGACTGCTTCAGTTCTTGCTGGATTCGGTTTCACTCCATCCTTAGTGAGCAGGTGACCTATGTATTCGAATTCTGTTCGTAAAAACTCGCATTTAGTTGGTTCCAATTTGAGTCCTAATTCATTTATCGTTTCAAGTACTCAAATCAGATTTTGCTTGTGCTCATATAGTGTTTTTCCTATGATTACAATGTCATCTGTGTAGACAAAGCATTCTCTGCCTATAAGGCCTTTAAAAGCATTGTCCATCATTCTTTGAAATGTGGCAGGAATGTTTTTTAAACAAAAAGGCATACGATTGTATCCATAGTGGCCCTGAGATGTTGCAAATGCAGTGTATTTTTTGAGTACTAGTTCATTGGGATTTGGTGAAAACCTGCACTCATATCGAAAGCGGAGACAAACTTTGCCTGTCCCAGTTGGTCCAGAATATCGTCGATAATTGGTAAAGGGTATGACTCCTGATCTGTATCCTTATTGATGTGTCTGTAATCGACAACCATTTGTAGTTTGTTTCCCTTTTTGGGCACTCCCCAAAGTGGAGAGTTACACGGAGATTGGGAATGTCTAATGATTCGCTGATTTAAAAGTTCCTGTGTGTGCTCTAGGGTGGATTGTTTGTGAGCTCCTGGTAGCTTTTGTGATCTGAGGTTACTATCTTGCCTGGATTCAGTGTTATTTCATGCTCCGTTAGTTGTGTGCATGGTAATCGGTCTCCCGGTAGTGTAAACACCTCATTGTAGGTTGCAATGATTTTATTATTTTGTTGTCGAATTGAAGGTTCTATGTGATTCAACTGTAGTATTTTCTGAAGCTCTAAAATCCTACTAGAGTTTTTAGAACCTGTGCTACTTTTGTTTCCTCCTTTTGAGTTATTCTCGTCTCGAGACTGTATGTTGAGGATTTTTTCGTAATTTATTTCATCTGGTATTCTAAACGGTGTTGATTCATAGTTGTAAAGTGGTACCCATAATTCTCCATCACGAGTAAATTCCGTCTGGGATGTGTTTACTTCCTTCTATCCATACATTTGAATCTACATCCTTTACTTGGATGAGGCATACTTGCTGCGAGTTCTTCCTTATATAGTGTCCGTCTTCGTAAAGGGGTAACTTGTTTTTCCCAGTATTAGAAATTTGAGCCTTAGTGAATATCTTTCATATTTCTTCAGGAATGGTGAACCTACTATCCCAGATTCAGGTAGGGGAAAATCATGTGGAATGATATGGAATAGATGATTTTTCCCGAAGTATGGAATGTACGCAGCTTCCGTTGTTTGATGTTGGTCATTTCCCATACAAATTTTTTTTTCTCAATTTAATATTTATGTGGTTATCCGGGATGCTGTCCACTTTTTATGAAGTTGATCGAGGCTCCTGAATCTACTAGTAAGCTGAATACTCTTCCATCTCGTCGTTTTCCTCGTATGGATAGGAGTTTTCCGCACATGTTTGATATTCTGCTCCTTGTTTACAACTATCGAGCTTGCTTCTCAAATGACTTACTGAGCCTACTTGTTGAAGGTTTTCCCGAAGGGCTTCATATAAGTCCTCGTAGCTGTTGATTTTGTTGAAGCGGATTGCCCTTTCAGCTTGTTGCTGAATTTTTTCCGAAGGTATAGAGTCCAGCAGTAGGTCTAGTTGACTGCACTGCTACTGAATTCTTCCAACCTTCCGAATAAATTCCTAGACTCCAGAATCGTCTTGTCCGTTGAGAAGCTTAATTGCTCTAATGGCGTCACGATCCGAGATTCTGTCATCTTGTGATATATTTTCCGCTCTCAAAGATTCTCACCCACTGCTGCGTATTGGTTCACGCAGGTCGTCATCTTCGCTCGTAAAGCTTCTTCCTTGTTCCCTTCTTTCCGCTATTGTAAGCTGTCTCCAGCGGGTGAGCGACGATTCACGCAGGTTTGCTTTTCCCTGTCGCTCCCTCCTTTGAGATTCTTCTCGTTCGTTTACGAGACAGTGCAGTGAGCTAGGCGGGTTCGATGCTTCGACTACTTTCTCTCTCCCGTGGGCATGCGATTGTTCTCGCTCTCCACTCTCTATCTCGCACTTAACGCCATGCGGTGTTCCAGGCATGAATCTGCCTTCGTTCACGTGCAGCCTCTGGTCCATCCCCTCTTCATTGTCCGTGACCGCATGCGTGCATTCTGTAGCGTTTCCTTCGTTGCTAGTCTCTAATTCTCCTAAAAGTCCTGCTTTCCGTCCTATCCTTACTATCTCTACGACTTTTTTTGTGTTCTCGTCGGCGAGGGTTCCCATGTTGACTTTCAGATAACTTATTTCTGGAAGAATTTTTCCTAGCATCTGTTCCGTAGTCAGTGGGGGTAGGGCGTTGACTTCTTGCATGGTGTTAGTCTGAGACAAAATAACCTCGTCCAGTTTACTAAGCCGCTGGAATGCTTTGGAAATAATCTCCTGGAAAGCCAGTGTGTATTGTGTATGTCCCTAACTTTGTTTGTGTGTCGGGTGTGTGATCGCGATACAATAATAAGTGTTTTTTGGACTTCGTCCTTTACACTCTAGCTTCATGCAATCACTCTACTGCAAATTCACATGAAGTTTCGAGTCTGTTTTACTTTTTATTGAAGATGGCAGTGCTCTAGAGCATCAGGAGTATACCAACTATCCTAATTTGGTCCTTTAACTCAGCCTTGCCGGTTCTATCTCGAGTAGGCCGAAACTTATCCTTGCCGGTTCTCTCTCAATAGATCGTCCCCGTGCGGCGAAGGTAAGAAGGACTTAAACTTATAACGACACCGTAGCGTATAACCTTTTGAATACCTTGAATCTATTCATGCTTACATCAGCGCTCCTTTCGATGAGTTGAGTAGATGACCGTAGACTTTTTCCTCTTTCTTTAGAAGCAGGCTTTCTGGTAGCTGACATATCTGCTCCCCGGCTGATGATGTACTGCATTTTAATCGATGCTTCTTCTGTTTCTGAGTCTTATCTCACTGATCAGACCGCTCTAGGTCTTAGAGCGGTATATCGCTTGCCCAAAATGTCTTGAATTTCAGAAAATCTTTCTTACTTTTTGATTTAAATAAACTCCGTACAAAATTTGCAGTTTGGATATTTCAGTTTGGCATGAATCCCGTAGAATTCTAGTCGTTTGAGTCTATCCTGACAGGATCGCCAAAATGTTTCGTAGAAAATAATAAGTGTGTATATATATTCAAGAACTGAATTGCGGACAGCAATTCAGGACGTGTTTATTGCTCGAAGGCTACAAGAGAACTAACTATGCACCAGGGACTAGACGTTACATTGTGCCCCACGTATGCAAGTGGCACTTGTGGCCCTTGGTGGCTAGTGGGGATGAGAAGCAGGCGCTCTTAACACACTGCTGCTCTCAAAATGAAAATAAAAATAATCATTAGTTCCTACTTTTCAGGACGAGATATAAAAACTTTTCTCTTGCCAACCTTAAGATAAATGAATATCTAATCTGAATATATTGACTATGGATCGTTTGCTTTATCATGTCTTTTAAAAAACTACAGGTATGGCTATTTTGATTAGAAAGACTACAGGATCCCTTCAGTATGCAAATAGGTTCCAGCCGGTGACAACGCTGGATTTCGTGTTTAATGGGGATTCGAATCGTTGATAAGAATTTATTTATTTTTGTACCAGAAGATTACAAGAGATTACACAAGAATACATGCGGATTACATGAGATTATATGGGTTTTTATGAGATTATATGAGATTGCGTGGGATCACATGGGAATGCATGGAAGCGTGTACACCAGATTACAACAGTGTTTGCCCTCAACATTGATAAAAGCTAGGTCGCCATATTGAAAAAATGCACAGCTAACGGTTGTGTTGAATGGAACCAAGAAGGCCGTGATGCTGGTATGCTCAAGTTAGACAAAAATGGAACTTTTTTCGGCCAGACCATGAGTTGGTCGAATCATGACTGAGAGATTCAATGTACTTCAGGACTACTTAAATATTCGTGAAAATGTAATCAAAAGTTAGATCATTTTATTCAGGCGCCCTCCATCCTGAAAATTCCCCTTGAAATTTTTTCCCCTCTAGGTTTCCCTCTAAAGATTTTGTCCCCCTCGATTCCCCCTGGGAGACAGATATCTCCCCAAATCTAGGGCAAAAACCCCCAATCTGGCAACACTGTAGGACAGAACCTTCAGCGACCTCATCAAGGATCGTGGGTTAAAATAATTGTTCTCGTCATAGGAGCTCTTGGAAGTGCGACGCCTTAACTGTTCAGTAACCGCAAAGCCATACCCGTTTACTAGAAATATACCTTGGTACTTGCCGGATATATGCAAAGAGCAGGCGCAATTGGGTCACTCCATGTCCCTTAGACACACAAGGGTTTTGCTGGCCCTTGATTGTTCAAGAGCTCCTATGACGAGAACAATTATTTTAACCCACGATCCTAGATGACGTCGCTGAAGGTTCTCTCCTACAGTGTTGACAGATTCAGGGTTTTCGCCCTAGCTTTGGGGAGATTTTTGTCTCCCAGGGGGAATCTAGGGGGACAAAATCTTTAGGGGAAAACCTAGAGGGGAAAAAATTTCGAGGGGAATTTTCAGGGGGGAGGGCGCCTGAATAGGATGATCTAACTTTTGATTACATTTTCACGAATATTTAGGTAGTCCTGAAGGAAATTAAGTCTCTCAGTCATGATTCGACAAACTCATGGTCTGGCCAAAAAAAGTTCCATTTTCCTTTAACTTGAGCATACCAGCATCACGGCCATCTTGGTTCCATTCAACACAACCGTAAGCTGTGCATTTTTTTAATGTGGCCACCTAGCGTGTATCAATGTTGGGGGCAACCACTGTTGTAATCTGGTGTACACGCTTCCATGTAATCCCATGTAATCCCAAGTAATCTTATGTAATCTCATAAAAACCCATATAATCCCATGTAATATCGTTTAATATGGTGTAATCCCTATGTAACCTGTGTAATCCGCATGTAATCTTGTGTAATCTCTTGTAATCTTCTGGTACAAAAATAAATAAATTCTTATCAACGATTCGAATCCACATAAACACGAAATCCAGCGTTGTCACCGGCTGAAACCTATTTGCATACCGAAGGGATCTTGTAGTCCTTCTAATCAAAATAGCCATACCTGTAGTTTTTTAAAAGACATGATTAAGCAAACGATCCAAAGTCAATATATTCAGATTAGATATTCATTTATCTTAAGCTTGGCAAGAAAAAAGTTTGTATATTTCGTTCCTAAAAGTGAGAACTAATGATTATTTTTATTTTCATTTTGAGAGCAGCAGTGTGTTAAGAGCGCCTGCTTCTCATCCCCACTAGCTACCATGGGTCACACGTGCCACTAACATACGTGGGGCCCAATGTAGCGTATAGTTCCCGGCGCATAGTTAGTTCTCTTGTAGCCTTCGAGCAATAAAGACGTCCTGAATTGCTGTCCGCAATTCAGTTCCTAAATATATATATATATATATACACTTATTATTTTCCACGAAACATTTTGGCGATCCCTTCAGTATAGACTTATCTTATCAGTGAGATAAGACTTAGAAACAGAAGAAAGCATCGATTAAAACGCAGTACATCATCAGCCAGGGAGCAGATACGTCAGCTACCAGAACGCTCGCTTCTAGAGAAAGAGAAAGAAGTCTACGGTCATCTACTCAACTCATCGAAAGGAGCGCTGATGTAAGCATAAATAGATTTAAGGTATTCAAAAGGTTATACGCTACGGTGTCGTTATAAGTTTAAGTCCTTCTTACCTTCGTCGCACGGGGACGGCCTATCGAGAGAGAACCGGCAAGGATAAGTCAAAGTTAGGGACATACACAATACACACTGGCTTTCCAGGAGATTATTTCCAAAGCATTCAAGCGGTTTAGTAAACCGGACGAGGTTACTTTGTCTGAGACTAACTCCATGCAAGAAGTCAACGCTCTACCCCCACTGACTACGGAACAGATGCTGGGAGAAATTCCTCCAGAAATAAGTTATCTGAAAGTCAACATGGGAACCCTCGCTGAAGAGAACACAAAAAAAGTCGTAGAGATAGTAAGGATCGGATGGAAGGCAGGACTTTTAGGAGAATTAGAGACTAGCAACGGAGGAAACGCTACAGAATGCACGCATGCGGTCAGAGACAATGAAGAGGGGATGGACCAGAGACTTTACGTGAACGAAGGCAGATCCATGCCTGGAACACCGCATGGCGTAAAGTGCGAGCTAGAGAGTGGAGAGCGAGAACTATCGCATGCCCGCGGGAGAGAGAAGGTAGTCGAAGCATCGAACCCGACTGGCTCACCGCACTGTCCCATAAACGAACGAGAAGAATCTCAAAGGAGGGAGCGACAGGGAAAAGCAAACCTGCGTGAATCATCGCTCACCCGCTGGAGACAACTTACAATAGCGGAAAGAAGGGAACAATGAAGAAGCTTTACGAGCGAAGATGACGACCTGCGTGAACCAATACGCAGCAGTGGGAGAGAATCTTCAAGAGCGGAAATAAATCACAAGATGACAGACTCCCGGATCGTGACGCCATTAGAGTAATTAAGCCTCTCAACGGACAAGACGATTCTGGAGTTGAGGAATTTATTCGGAAGGTTGAAAGAATTCAGTAGCAGTGCAGTCAACCAGACCTACTGCTGGACTCTATACTTTCGAAAAAAATTCAGCAACAAGCTGAAAGGGCAATCCGCTTCAACAAAATCAACAGATACGAGGACTTATATGAAGCCCTACGGGGAAACCTTCAACAAGTAGGCTGAGTAGGTCATTTGAGAAGCAAGCTCGATAGTTGTAAACAAGGAGCAGAATATCAAACATGTGCGGAAAACTCCTATCCACACGAGGAGAACGACGAGATGGAAGAGTATACAGCTTACTAGTAGATTCAGGAGCCTTCATCAACTTCATAAAAAGTGGACAGCATCCCGGATAACCACACAAAAATCAAATTGAGAAAAAAATTTTGTATGAGAAATGACCAACATCAAACAACGGAAGCTGCGTACATCCCATACTTCGGGAAAAATCATCTATTCCCTATCATTCCACATGATTTTTCCCTACCTGAATCTGGGATAGTAGGTTTACCATTCCTGAAGAAATATGAAAGATATTCGCTAACGCTCTAATTCTTAATACCGGGGAAAACCGAGTTACCCCTTTACGAAGACGGGCACTATATAAGGAAGAACTCGCAGCAAGTATGCCTTATCCAAGTAAAGGATGTAGATTCAAATGTATGGATAGAAGGAAATAAACACATCCCAGACGAAATTTACTCGCGATGGTGTGTGTGTTTGTGTGTGTGTGTGTGTGTGTGTGTGCAGAGAGTAGTCCACGTTCTGGTATGAATATAATGTGTATCAAAACTGAATTCAAAATAGCTCTTAACCTTAAAATACCACTCGCCTCGTGGTGTTAGAGCAGCACGAAACTAACCTAAATTTACTTGATTAGAATTATAAAAATTACATAAATTAAAACTAGTAGCAACGGATTAGCAGTAGTAATAAGTGCCGCCAGCCGTCTAAAAACGGCGTCAACACCTAAAGAAAGTGTACATTCATTAGAAGTAGAAAATAAAATATATAAAAAAAAAACATACATTCCTCTAGTTCTGGAAGCCCTGTATAATAAGCATTTCACTGAAGCAATAAGTCATCTGGAAGGGGATTATCCCAGTCTAGTTTTCGCAACCAGAGTTCTTGCATGATTTGTTTAGCTTTGGTCACGACAGGAGAAAGCCATCCTAGCGGATCATACAGTTTCGCTATAACCGAGAGAATTTTCTCTTGGTTGGTTGTTCAATGGGAAGAGCCTCTACACAAATTTTAAAGTTATCTGAGGACGGATCCGAGTGTGAACCCAGTACCTTCATTCGGCTATCCTTCCCAGAAAAAAAAAACCAAAGGCTCTTTCATGGTTTCCTTGCGAACAATCAGACGGCAACGTTTCATAGTTCACTGCCAACTTTCGAAGGTGGAACCTGCCTCGTTCCATTAATTGAGAGACCTGTTCTCTCTATTGCTTGGCTCCCTCAACCTCATCTGCCCGGAAGAGTACATCATCAACATATACATTATTCTCTAAAATAACTTTGGCCTTAGGAAATGAAGATCCTTCGTCATTCGTCAATCGTTTAATTACTCGATTGAGAAGATAGGGAGCGCAGGCTGTTCTCTAAGTGACTGTGGTCAACCGCCACGCTTCAAGTTTGCCTTCCTCAGAATACCATAGAGTGCGCTAGTAATCATAATCAAGCGGATCGATTTTAATTTGACGGAACATTTATTCTACGTCAGCTACGAAAACAAATTGAAGAACGCGCCAACGCATGACAATTGAGTCCGAATCTGGTAATAATTTGGCTCCTACATGTAAGTGAGAATGCAGTGAAGAGCCATTATCTGTGAGACTCGAAGCAATGAAAACAACACGCAAATGTGTGGTAGAACTACCCTCTCTTAGAATGGTATGATGTGGCAAGTAAACTGTCTGAGCCGTATCTGACTCCAAAAAGTCTTTAACAAATTCCATCTGATTCAACTTGAGGTATTAAGCTAAGAAAGCTGCATATTCAGCTTGACGGTCAGGTTTGTTTATTAAACGCGCCTGAGTCTTCTGCAAAATCAGCTTGGCTCTACCTAAAGACATTTCGATGTCGATTAGTGGACCATTTTTAAAGGATAAACGGACTATGTATTGGCCAGAAGGCAGACGTTGGTATGTGGAGGAAAAATGTTCCTCGCAACGAATATCATCTTCTGTCAAAGAAGATGTAGCTGGAGGTTCTTCCATTTCCTAGAAACGAGATAAATCTGAATGAAGAACCTCCTCAGTGATACTGTGTGTAGCAACAGAGCCACTGTCAGAAGAGTTGCGTAATGGACCGGATAAAATCCAGCCGAAAACACTGTTTTGAGCGGTTAGAGAATTCAACATACCTTGTTTCAGAACTGGTAATAAACAGGATCCAAAACGATCCGCTCTCAAAATAATGTCTATTTGAGAAGAGCCAAAAGGGTCTGGATCAGCTAGACTCAGCTGTTTTAACTCTTGCCTATTTATTCCACTGGGAAATTCAGGTGGGGAGTAAGAAGTTAAGTTCTGAAGCGCTAACGCGTAAAAGGATATTAAATTAAGACTATTGTCCTTGGGACGTAACCATACTCTCGCGAGTTTTTTAGCGGTACCAATAAATTCTCCTCCAACTCCAAAAACTTGTGTATTGATCTTTTGATAAGCAGGTCTCAAAATCTTGAAAAATCTTTCAGACAAAAAACTACATTCTGAACCCTGATCTAATAATACACGAAATCGGCCTGATCTACCATTATCCGATTCCAATTCGATAACAGCTGTAGCTAGCGAGGTGGACCGCGAAACAATATCATAATTGTTTAAAAAATCCTGGAGTCAGACAATTGATACATGCGTGTTTCTGGAAAACATATTCTTTTCTTTTAACAATAGGCATTGCCCTAAAATCTTTACATTTGAAAAGCATATGCTTCTCTTTACAGAGGAGGCATTTTGTATTGGAAGATGCAGCATGGATCTTGACAGATTGCAACTTATTTTATTTATCTTTTTCCGATAATCCGGAATTAGAAAGTTGAATTGCTTCGTCTACTATTCTTTCAAGGACGCGACATCAAAACTTCGAAATGTCCAAAAAACAATAATATCGTCCCAATGTTCAGTTGGGCGTTTCAAATTTTGAAGCGCAGCAAGAGATTCATTTGTGGTGTCGCGCAGCAATTCCAAATCTTCAATAGAATTATTATTCACATTCGGTATACTCGCTATTGCGTTAAGATGAGCAGCAATCAATGATCGCTTGTGTTCATACCTTTTTTTTATTGCTTACCAAGTAGTCTAAGAATCAACATCAGTGACTTTAATATGCTTTATAAGATATTCTGCCTCTCCTGTCAAAGATGTCTTCAGATATTGAAAATGTACAATACTTGACAAAAAATCATTGTAAACAATAAGAGCTTCAAACAGACCGCGAAAATTTTCCCAATCAGTATAATTACCAGAAAAACATGGGATATTAATCAAAGGTGATTTGAGAACATTAGAATTCTGTTGTGCAGAATTATCTCGAAAAGAACGTTCGAAAAGTTCAGAAATATGTGGCAGAAAAGCATCAATTTATCTTTCATTGTTAAAAAATGATTTTTTGTGAAATAATCAACTTTGAGCCTATCTTCCACTGTAGCAAGTTTGTGGACTTATAAGTCTAAAGCTTTACATTGTTCCCATTTTTGTTTTAACAAGTCGAGACGTCCACGAGCTGTTGTAATAATTCTTTTCGCGGTAGGAATTTTCTTATAGTTTGATTTAGTTCGTACAATAGAATCATGCGACTTTTGCAGTTGAATGCTAATAGTTTTGAGATCAGTTGCCATTTTGAAATTTATTTTGAACGATATTCAAATGGAGAGAATTAAACATATAAATATAATCCAGAGAAAATTTGGATAGAATCTGAATCACTGTTCTAATCGGAGAACATTATCCGAATCAGCGTAATTCAAATCAAAACATTGAGCAAGAGTACATTATAGAAGATTTTCAGAAGTACTTATTTTGGGAAAAGTAATAAAGAAGACTTACGTTCATAGAGTTAAAAAACAGCTTTAAACATTGAAGCTCAATTTTAATCCTTGCGCATGGTAGAATTTCCATTAACAAATTGACAGATTTGCGTAGCATCCCCTCGCAAGTCCGAAGAATTGTAGACCAACTTGTAGACCAAGAAGAAGAAAAATCCAGTTCTCATATACATTTTCTTTTCACTGAGGATCACTCACCACAAGACAGAGACAGTGACGATGAGCAAGGAGGTAGGGCTAAACAACACAGTAGCTGTTGAATGATATCAGCGTATCGTCTCATCAAGCAAGTGTACTCGTCTGCGTGAGCAACACTGCTTTGACTTGATGAGAGATATACATGGTATGTAGGTGTGTACTCGTCTGCGTGAGGCACAATCACACATTTCAAGAATTTGAATTTGTAGTAGAACGGTCTTTTCTTCCATAGAATCAAAAACACTTGAAAAGTTCAAGTACATATTCATGCTGCACAGTTTCAGACAGACATGACGAAATATTATTAAAAAAAAAAGCACAACTGAATTCTGAAAATCCTTCGTAGAAGTTTACAAACGACACGATTTCAAATTACCGACATGATGCCATTTCAAATCCGAAGCGCTTGTAATTTTCAATCGTTAGGAAGGAGTGCGCCAAAATAAACCAGGTTCACTAAAAAACACACCTTGGAACCCGGACGAGCCCCAAAATGTTTAAAGATCATCAAAATGGTTCATTTTTTGTATGAAGAGATCAAGGTGGTTTTCCTTTGAAAAGAGAGTAACTGTTCTTGGTTAACAAACGATGTTGAGCATTTATTTATTCGTAATCTTTCTCCATTGAACACTGTTACACTTTTAGACTAAGATGGTACATTAGAACTCCGAATCGAAAACATGAGTTCTGATTTTGATCTGAACGCGTCGGTTTCGAATCGTGCGAGATGTTTCGTCATTCTCGACTGGACGCTGACTGCTTAATTTCGGCATCAGTCATTACAAATCAGCATGCTCATATATATGTATATATTCAAGAAGAACCTATGCTAGCTATCATGCATAAAATGTCCCTAATGTCTATGCTAAACTTTATTGATAAATTTATAGCTCTTCCTTTTTCATTCAGGTTTATTCATACATAATAAGATCGTGGACTGTTTGTCCTAAAAAGGCTCTAACTGGAGAGTATTACTAATAAAGTCAATAGATTTATTATTAAAAATAACCAAGTCAAAATTTTATTCAGAGTTAAAGCTGTAGCTTCAAAATTCATGAGTTGCAGTCAGGTGCACGCAGGCACAATAAGAGGTCGTTGTCCTAACAACTGTTCGGTCTCTTGACCGTCATAAACCTGAGTCAAAATCTAAATACAAAAGGGTGTCTACGGCTTTTCGAAGCACCTGCGCTAGGAAAAGGGATTTCCTGAGAGTCTACAATTCCAAGTAACTTGAGTTAATCCCGAGAAGGTAAAATACCTTCACTTTTCGCAAATCCAATGATATGCTGATTCTAGCCACACGAAACATTTTTGGGATTTGAGTTTAGTTGCATTTCAGCTGGACCGATCTCGAGATTTCTACTACGAGATATTCTTCATAAAATTCATTTTTTTCAAAGTTATTACTTCGAGAGAGATACTCGTTCTCATCAGTACTGAGCATCATCCTTATGAAACCAGGGTAGAAAGCCAGGCGATCAATCTGCCTCCTAGACTGAAATTCAGATCTGATGTTTTTAGGAAAATTCTATTATGTGCTTATAAAGCAACATAAAATATCTTCAATCTTTTTGACTATCCCTCTCTCTTTCTCTCTTCGCCCTTAATTAGGCACTCAAAAACCGAGACAGAGTATAAAGTTCTATTTCGAGAGCTTTTTCTCCAATTAATCATTTTCAAAAGGTTTTCTGTGAGCAGAGTTTGATACTCGCGAGCATGATCCACTATCTTTCATGTGATTCTGACTTTACTGGACAGGGTTAGAAAGACCAGGCGATCAGTCCTCTCAACAAGTCATATTACAATCTAGATATCAGCAAGTTTGCTAGGCGCTACGATGAGACACTTAGAAAAATATTCAGAGAGAATAATTCTCAAAGTTTGGCCACTATAGGGCTTCGCGCCGCGATAAATTTCTTATACACTCACCGCCTAGACGGGGGCCAGTATCGGGGGTTGTGGTCCTAACGCGAGAAGAAATTAGAAATCCAGTTCGAACCAGATTTGAAGCGACGACTGACTAGGCGAAGGTAAACAATCAGGACCGTATGTATAGTTTCGTGAATACGTGCGTCGCGAGTCTCCAAGTAAACAACTTTTATACTACGCATTACGGTCTTGTCTTTTCAAGGCTGATGGGCTGTCGTGCTGCATCATGCGAGGGTCGGGGGAGGGACAAAATCACTCAAGCATGAACAGCCGAGAAATTGGCGCTAACTTGAGAGGTGCCCGTCCAAGCGGTAAGTGTATGTCAGAGTCGATGTTTGAGAGATGTATTTATTATCTTTCATGTGCTTTCGACTTTACTAGACAGGGTTGGAAAGACCGGGCGATCAGTCCTCTCTACAAGTCGTATCACACTCCAAATATCAATAGGTTTTTCTAAGGGCTTTGAAGGGACACTTAGAAAAATATCGAGGGAAAATATTCCTCTAAAATTTTGCCGTTATAAGGCTTCGCGTCGCGAGAATTTTTTTATGTATAAGAGTCGGTGCTCAAGGTAATTATTCAATATCTTTCATACGCATTTGACTTTACTAGACAGGGTTGGAAAGACCAGGCGATCAGTCCTCTCTACAAGTCGTATCACACTCCAAATATCAATAGGTTTTTCTAAGTGCTATGAAAAGACACTTAGAAAAATATCGAGAGAAAATAATTCTCCAAAATCTTGTCGGTATAAGGCTTCGCGTCGCGAGAATTTCTCAATACTTAGAATTGCGGTCAGGTAGATCTTCCTCAAGGAAGAGAATTGGGTTTTACTGGAGTGCAGCCAGAATCGTCGAGTGGCTCGAAAAGACGAAGTCTTGAAAAAGACTTGAGAATTTTCGCCCTTGAGACACACTATAGAACAGTCAAGAGTAAGAGGGAACTCAGGACTCTTCCGAAGTAGTGGACTCCACCGGGAAACTTGCGGCTCGCCCGCAACACCCCAACTCGCTCGTCTGTCTTGCGAAAGGCTTTTTTATAAGCCCCCGAGTCCTTCCTCCCACTACAAACTCCTCTCTCCGCCTCGGAGATATACCAAAGACCTGCGCTTCAGACCTTCTCCTTAGGTGCTGCAGTCTTCTCTTATATGTGCATCCCTGAATGTAAGTTTGCCTATCTTGTAGGCGTACCCTTGTAACTCGCAGGCTACAACTGCCCCCCATTTAAAATCAAAGTACGTGAGAAATTCACAATCGAAAAAAACTAGCCTATCTACAATGTTTTTGTTTTCTTATTTTAGAGGCGGTGGTCTTTATTGTTTTCTTGGGTTTCTTTGTATCCTTCGATTTTAATTCATCGAAGTCGAGCTCCTTCCTCCAATATTCATCTCGGTTGTTTTTGTTTGGGTCCTCCCGGTCATTCTTCCGTTTCACCGTCCAAGTAGATGAAAGCGGCCACTCTTGTTCTGGGTCCCATTGACGATATTGACGCCAGTGCTCGTCCATCTCAACTTGAGGATCCCATCCTGGGGTTGATGGGCCGGCCGTAAATCGTGCTGATTGCCAGCTGGCTTGGATTTTCTCTTTTGCTGAGAGACCCTTTGCTTTACTACAACCCGGCTGAGGCGACCTTCCACTTTCTAATCTCTTCACGTTCTTTTCGGGTGATGCTCTCTTGACTGTTGGTTTATGTGGCCGCTTCGATGGACCTGCTCTGGGTTGAAGAATCTCTTCGAACAGCGCGTCTCCACGAGTTTTTCTCACGCCGCAAATACCTCTGCTTGGTTTTACGCTCTTTTTCTCTTGTATGAGAATTTGGCATTGTTTTGCTGCTTCCTCCTGGACATCCTCCACCTTTTCCTGCGGAGGTGCCTCCACTGGTTGCACTTCTTCGATATTTATAGGGCGTAAGTGGTGGATGTGCCTCTCTTCTTCCTCGTCATGCAGACGACTCAGGATATCTGCCATTTTATTTTCTTTGCCAGGAAGATGTTCTATTTCTATGTTGTAATCTTGGATAGCAAGAATCCAGCGGGTTAGTCGAGCGTTGACAAACTTGCATGATTTGAGAAATGTTAGAGCCAGATGGTCGATCCGATTTATGATCTCCGCCCCATGTAAATATGTTCAGAATTCTTGTAGGGCCCATACGATCGCCAAAAGTTCCTTGTCCGTTGTAATATACGTCAATTCAGGTCCTTTTAGTGTCCTACTGGCCAAGTTGATGATTTCCTTTTTGCTCTTTTCATTCAGCTGGTATGAAACTGCATCTAGAGCATAATTACTCGCATCGGTTTCAAGATAATAGCTTCGGCGTGGGTCTGGAAAGTGGAGCATGATTGAAGTGCCGAATAGTCCCTTTACTTTTTCAAAACTCTTCTGTGCTACTTTATCCCATTTTCATGTAACCCCTTTCTTGATTAACTGGAGCAAAGGTACTGTTTCTGCTGCGTGTCGTTCGCTAAATTTTGGATAGAAGTTAATCGGTCCGAGGAATCCTCTCAAATGCTTAACATTTTTCGGTGGTGGGAAGTCCTGGATACAACTGATTTTCTCTGGATCTGGTTTCACACCTTGTGTCATAAGAATGAATCCAAGAAACTTGATTTTTTTCTTGAAAAAGTGGGGTTTTTGTAACTTCAGTGTGAGGTTATTCTCTGCTACTCTCCCGAGAATTTCATCCAGATGCTCCAGATGCTGTTGGTGGCTCTCTGAGGTAATCAGTGTGTCGTCGACGAAGGTGATGATCTGTTCTCCCATGCCTGCCAATGCCTGATCTAATCCACGTACGAGGGCCGCTGTACTCGTTTTGAGTCCGAAGGGAACGACTCTAAACTCATAACTCCTT
Organism: Neuroterus valhalla; assembly: GCA_011762715.2. Lineage (NCBI taxonomy): Eukaryota > Metazoa > Arthropoda > Insecta > Hymenoptera > Cynipidae > Neuroterus > Neuroterus valhalla. The sequence continues at coordinate 4,652 of WSXT02167358.1, read as the reverse complement.
CATCGGTACTGGAAAGCGGTGTATTGCCTGGATGCAGGATGTAACGGCGTCTGCCAAAAGCTACTCGTCATATCTAAGTTGGACATGATGTTCATTCCTTTGCATTTTTGGAATAGTATCTCGGCCGGTTTCGGGCATTCCCAATCTTCGATCAAGATCTCGTTCAACTTCCGTGCGTCCAAACACAAAGGCGAACCGATCCATCTTTTTTTATGACTGGAACAACGGGGTTAATATAGGGGCCATTTGAACGTTGGGTAATCTCCATGTCAACCATGCGTTGAATTTGAGAGTCGACCTTTTCGCGGTGTGCCATCGGGATTGGATAGCTGCGGCTGATGAACGGTTGACCTTCTCGTACTTTCAACGTGTGTCTATAATTTCTCAGTAACCCTAGTTCTCTTCTGAATACTCGACGATGCGTCCATAAGATTTTCCTTAAAGATTCTTTCTCTTCGTCGTTGAGTTCAGCACTCTCTTCCACTTTGGTGATTATTTCTTTCCATGAGATTTCCAGCGGCAGCTGCATTTCAGCTTGCGATTTTTCGTCATTGTCCCTCTTTTCCTCGTGACTTTCGTTTTCAATCTCGATGTTACAAAGATTGTGCTGCTCTTCCCCTTTAATTTTTGTCTCATCCTGCCTAATTCTGATCGATGGTTGGTCTTTTAGATACGGGAAAGTTAACGTTTTCGTATCTAGATCTATGTTGGTTCGGTATTCGGCCAATACATAAATTCCGATGATGCATGTACAGAAGAGGCGTGGCACGACCAGGAAGGCGACCTGAATGGTCACATTTAGTAGCTTGACGTCGGCGTAAATTTGCTTGCTAAGCCTTACTGCCTTGCCCCCCACTGGTCCGGCAACTGCAACGCCCGTCAGTGGCAAGCTCGGGCATTGGCTAAAGCGCTCGGAGTTTTGGTATAGGAACTCCTGCGAAATGCATGTGATCTCAGCTCCCGTGTCAATTAGGGCCTTCGTTACTATGTAAGCTGTTTGCAGTTCTGCCGTATAGCATTTCGTGCGCTGCTTGGGGGCGGGGCCTTTCTCCTCGTCTGTTAGATCAGTCCGAGTGTCGAAGAGCATGTTGGCATAATAAGTTGTTATCGGTGCCACGTCAATTTGATCATTTGATTGATCTATTAACGTGGCTCCTGCAGGTTTCCCGGCTCCTCAACGTCCCCGGTTTAATACTGCTCCTGTTCTATTTCTGAAGAGCCTTTCTTTTCAAAGTGTTGTATTTTACAAGAGGGTTGTCTCCAGGAATTATCGTTATATGGGGGTTGTTGCCCCCCCCCCCGATCCACTGCCGGATCGTGTTCCATTGGGAGCGTTGTTCTTGTTTCCGTTGAATGGTTGTTGTGACCAGTTGTTGTTTCGCGGATAGTTGGAATTGTTGTCCCTCCAATTTCCGGTATGATTATCACTGGTCTGAGGATTATTTCTATTTTTTTGTCCGGTGTTGCCGGCATTACTGCTTCCGATTCTATCAAATTCCTCCAGGAGCTCAATAAGTTGCTCGCATTGCTTGACCGCGCGTCCAATAATGGCATACTTTATTTCATCATTATAGACACGCGCCAATTCGCGTACTACTTCCGTTTATTCTGGTGCTGGAAGTAGGTCACTTACGTGTGCGAACATTTTTGTAGCGTATTCGGCTCGAGATTTGTCTTTTTCTGGTATGAAGTGCCCGAATTCCAGCTTATGTTTCATTTCGTGCTGCGTGTGTTAATTCCAGTATCGCTGCTGGAATTTCCCGCAGAATGTATTGAAATCCGTCACTTCCTCTTTGATGACCAGTCACCAATCGCCAGGAGGTCCTGAGAGTGATTTCTCAATGAGGTATTCCATGTCACAGCTTCGCGGGTATACCACCTCCCAGTACTGCTTTAGCTGACGCAGGTACCTCATTGGGCTCCCCTCGCTGTTGAATTCTGGTAGGATGTATTTTATATGGGGCGTATTTGATTCTATGGACTGGCTAGGCTGCGATGACAGGTTGCTGGTGATTCGCTCCGCTACCCTGGTGGGTGCGGTCTCTAGTCGGTTGGGTTGGGCTTGCATTTTTCCTTTTCTTTCTTCCAAGCTTTTCGTGACATAGGTTGTCACCTCAATTGACCGGCTTAGACTGGCTTTTATCGCGTTTAATCTCGATTGACAATTTTTTTCGCGTTCCGCCATCTGTTGCTCCAGGTGTTTTTCTTCTTCTGCCATGATCCTCTGTGTCTTTTTTTCCAACTCCGCTAGTTGTTGGTGGATCACGGCCCATATTTGTTCTGGAGCTTGTTCTGTCATCGATGTGTCTGCGAGAGGAATCCCCGGAATTTCTCGGATGGTGGAGTCTAAATCTCCTTGTGGATCACTGTCGGTCGGCGACTTCCTGGCCGTCCTTGTTGAACGTAGGTTGTTTCGACTCATTTCATCCGTTGGGGTTATTACCTGTGGTTCGATATTTCTAAATTAAAAGCATTCACTATTAATTGATTTTTCTGCTGAATTCTTTTTCTTTTGATGTTCAAGCGACGTGACTTTTTCTTCTTACAATTTCCGAAGTTTACATTACAGATTTGCTATTTATCTACTACTACTACTACTAGTGCCCTCTAGTTGGGCGCAAATTGTCAAGGTCGCTTTTTAGTGAGTGCCTTTTTCATTTCAAAAATAAATTAATCAAAAGTGCAAAATAAGATTTCTAATAAAAAGATATAATGTTAAAAGGGAAAAGGTTCACAGTAGTAAGCGAAAAGCGTGCGTTTTCCAATCACAACGTTTATTCAAAAAGAACCTATGCTAGCTATTATACATAAAATGTCCCTGATGTCTATGCTAAACTTTATTGATAAATTTTTAGCTCTTTCTTTTTCATTTAGGTTTATTCAGATATACTGAGGTCGTGGACTGCTTGTCCTAAAAAGGCTCTTACTGGAGCGTAATACTAATAAAGTCAATAAATTTATTATGGAAAATAATAAAGTCAAAATTGTATTCAGAGTTAAAGCTGTATTTATATGAGTCGCAGTCAGGTGCACGCAGGCACAAAAAATAGGTCGTTGTCCTAACAACTGTTCAGTCTCTTGACCGTCATAAATCTGAGTCAAAATCGAAATACAAAAGGGTGCCTACGGCTTTCTGAAGCACCTGCTCTAGGAAAAGGGATCTCCTGAGAGTCGACAATTCCAAGTAAATTGAGTTAATCCCTAGAAGGGAAAATACCTTCACTTTTCGCAAATCCAATTATATGCTAATTCTAGCTACACGAAACATTTTTGGGATTTGAGTTTAGTTGCCTTTCAGCTGGCTTACCGATCTCGAGATTTCTACTACGAGATATTCTTCATAAAATTCATTTTTTTCAAAGTTATTACTTCGAGAGAGATACTCGTTCTCATCAGTACTGAGCATCATCCTTATGAAACCAGGGTAGAAAGCCAGGCGATCAATCTGCCTCCTAGACTGAAACTCAGATCTGATGTTTTTAGGAATATTCTATTATGTGCTTATGAAGCAACATAAAATATCTTCAATCTTTTTGACTAGCCCTCTCTCTTTCTCTTTTCGCCCATAATTAGGCACTCAAAAACCGAAACAAAATATAAAGTTCTATTTGGAGAGCTTTTTCTCCAATTAATCAATTTCAAAAGGTTTTCTGTGAGCAGAGTTTAATACTCGCGAGAATGATCCACTATCTTTCACGTGATTCTGACTTTACTGGACAGGGTTAGAAAGACTAGGCGGTCAGTCCTCTCTACAAGTCGTATCACACTCCAAATATCAATAGGTTCTTCTAAGTGCTTTGAAGAGAAACTTAGAAAAATGTCGAAAGAAAATATTTCTCTATAATTTTGCCGTAATAAGGCTTCGCGTCGCGAGAATTTTTCAATGCATAAGAGTCGGTGCTCGAGAGAATTATTTAATATCTTTCATGTGCATTCGACTTTACCAGACAGGGTTAGAAAGACCGGGCGATCAGTCCTCTCTACAAGTCGTATCACACTCCAAATATCAATAATTTTTTCTAAGTGCTATGAAGAGACACTTGGAAAAATATCGAGAGAAAATATTTCTCTAAAATCTTGCCGTTATAAGGCTTCACTTCGCGAGAATTTCTCAATACTTAGGATTGCGCTCAGGCAGATCTTCCTCAAGGGAGAGGATAGGGCTTTGCTGGATTGCAGCAAGAATCGCCGAGTGGCTCGAAAAGACGAAGTCTTGAAAAAGACTTGAGAATTTTCGCCCTTGAGACACACTATAGATAAGTCAAGAGTAAGAGGGAACTCAGGACTCTTCTGAAGTAGTGGACTTCACCGGGAGCCTTGTGGCTCGCCCGCAACACCCCAACCCGCTCGTCTGTCTTGCGCAAGGCTTTTTTATAAGCCCCCGAGTCCTTCCTCCCACTACAAACTCCTCTCTCCGCCTCGGGGGTATACCAAAGACCTGCGCTTTAGACCTTCTCCTTAGGTGCTGCAGTTTTCTCTTATATGTGCATCCCTGGATATAAGTTTGCCTATATTGTAGTCGAACCCCTGCAACTCGCAGGTTACTATATATATATAAATTAAAATTTGGTTGAACAACCACCGCAAGGCCCACCTGGGAGCAACTGTCATTCAAGGAATGGCACCAGCTCCCAGTCGAACCGCGGTTAAAT
>WSXT02167348.1:0-23645 GCA_011762715.2 Neuroterus valhalla | reverse complement strand
GTAAAGATCCAGGGGTAATAAATTGTTATAAAAATTATGAAAAATTTATATTTGGAGAATTTTTTTTGCAATTTGTTAATAAAAATCACAGTACACAATTAGGAGGTAATATTTGTAGAAATTTTGTATCCAACAGGCTTTGGCAGTAGTGTATGATTGAGAAGAAAAAATTTGAATGAAAAATTCATATTTGGACAATTATTTTATATGATTTGTTAATAAAAATGTTGGGAATGTTAACAAAAACAAGTACATTTCGACTATATGTTAACGTATTTCGTTTATAACAATCATATTAATCAATTTTTATAACTTTTCGGATTATATAGTACTTTGTTTTTGTTTATAAAATTTGTTTAAGACAAATGTTTTGTTTATTAAACAAATTATTCACATTTATTTAATATTCATGCATGCAATTTTGATGATTTAGAGTATAGGCATATTGTTTACACTTCAATAAAAAATAATTATTTGACATTTCCTACTTTTTCCGTCATATTTATTGACGTAGCAATTTTTTGAAAGAAAAAATAGAAAATCGCTCACCTTACGTTTATCATAAATCTAATGCTGAGTATTTATAAAAAAAGAAACTTGAAATCGGGTAAAAAGTACGGCCTCTACGCGAATTTGTCCGCGAAAATCCATTTCTGGACCACTGTGAAACGGGCCAATTCTTATACGCGAAGAAGTAGGGGAAGTGGGACTCAATGTTGAAACAGATTAGGCCTAAATTTTCCATCTGAATCTTCAGGTTGATATTATTCTATTATATTAATACATATTTATATTGTTATTATTATATTTTGTTTTTTATTACGCTATCGCCTGGAAACTTCATTATTCTATAATTCTAATTCTCCATAATTCGAATTTTTTTACCTCCCTTACCACGTCCAATCATGAAAGTTTGTCACTGTATTTAATTATTTAAGATTTGCTTCCAGAGTATAGTATAGTCAATGGAAAACAACATTATGTAAGAAGTCTTCAACAATCATCCTTGAGCAATGACCGCCATATTGGAAAATTTTGAACAATAGAAGTTTTTTGGAAAAAAACTCGGAATTTCTTGGTTCTAGGTCAAATGTGGTTATGTTAGGAAATGTTCACAATTTTGTAAAGCACAAAAAAGGTTCTAACTGTCATAGTGATATTTTCAATGGTTTTGCTATATACTCTAAATTTTAATCAGTCAAACGAGACTGGTTCGCAGTCATTTTTGACTGATTTAAACAGTGCGGATTTGACAACTGAGAAATCAGTCAAAAGCCACTTTTCGAGTCAGTCATTTGGGCTCGCTGATTCAATCAGTCATTTTGACTGATTCAATCAGTAATTTTGACTGTTTCAATCAGTTACCCCGAATTATCAAAACTTCCATTTGTGTTCAAATTATTTGATGAAATGTTTGGATTTTATGAGAAGAATCAAATTGTTAATAAAAAAGGTATTTTTATATTAATTTAAGACGGTAATTTTATCGATTACTGGTCCGGGAATTAGTTTAGAGAAATGAGAAAAAATCTGCCGCGGCTAAATAATTCCCGGATCAGTAATCGATGAAATTACCATCTTAAATTAATATATTTATTACCCTGGTCGTAAAAAATAACAACTTCCATTTAAAATTTATTATATTATTTCAAATTTTTTTCCGATTCTACATATCTCATTCTTTCACTCCTATACATTATCAACTTCAAAACTAAGAAATTATTTTTCAACAATCTTGATGATATTCCTAAAAATATCCTCGACTAATATTCGACGTTGTTTAATAGAATGTTTAATGTAACAACGGAGTTCTCCAATCGTGTGTTCGGTACTGTGTACAGGGGGATTCAATAAAATTTTAGAAAACTTGAGCGAATTAATTATCTATAATAATTGAAGACTAATATTCATTAATTGGTATCATTTAAAAAAATTATTCAGGTGATATCTAAAAAAAATTTCAATGATAATTTTCCAAATATAGTGGACAACGCTTTATATCTTTTCCTTGTTCTCAGATGAAATGATTGATTTATCTGTAGTTTAGAAAATGAATGATAAATCAGTCACATATTTTGACTAAGAATCAGTCATTCTAAAAGCGACTGATTGATTTTGATCCACTCACTCAAAATGACTGATTCATCAGTCAAAGTATGCTTCATTAATTCAATCAGTCAATTTTTTACTGATTCAAAATAAGAGTGTAAAGTTCAATAATCTGTGAATTTGTCAATTCTAGTTAACAATAAGATAAAATGAGAAGAAAGTCAGAAAATAACTTCGGAAACGGGTCGGGCGTTTGCACTTGAGCTTGTGCAACTTCCTGAGAAAAAAAAAAGTTAACTCGTTCGGATCAAAAGTTCCCAATAAAAAATGACCTCAACTTTGGCATACAATCTGAAACACTTGAAGAAATGTTTTTGAGCTAAAACTTCTTCCAGTTGTTCCTCCATATTTCTGCAATATACTTCCAAATTTTTACGTCAGAATAGTAATATTTAAGGCCTCTTTCAAAGCATTAAATAAGTAGATTTGAAAATTGAGGCGAGAAAGTAGGTGGCAGAGGTGATAATGAGTCATAATGACAATATTGGTGGTGCAGCGGACCGGGGGTCTCCCAAAGACCGAGCCCAGTGGTTAAAAAATGAGTGAAAAAACGTTGAAGGGTTCAATATAATAGAGCGAGGTAGCCGTTCTTGCCCCCACTACCAATATAGCCATTAGGACTCATAATAACCCCTGTCACCTACATTCTCGCCTCAATTTTAAAATTTACTTTTTTGATGCTTTAAAAAAGGCCCTAAATTTTATTATTCTGATGTAAAAATTTGGAAATATCTTGTACTAATGTGGAGGAACAATTGAAAGAAGTTTTACCTCGAAAACGTTTCTTCAAGTGTATCAAACTGTATGCCCAAAGTTGAGGTCACTTTTTATTGATAACTTTTCATGCAAATGAGTTGATCGATTTTGTTTGTTCAGGAAGTTGCGTAAGCTCAAGTGCACATCGCCCGACCCGTTTCCGAAGGTCTCTTCTGACTTTTTCTCATTTTATCTTATTGTTAACCAAAATCGTTATATTTATAGATTATCGGACTTTATAGCAAAACCATTGAAAATATCACTATGATAGTTAGCAACTTTTTTGTGCATTACAAAGTTGTGAGCATTTCTTAACATAACCATATTTGACCTAGAACCAACAGTTGTCGAGATTTTTCGAAAAAACTTCTTTTGTTTAACATTTTTCAACATGGCGGCTGTTCCTCTAGGATGATTGTTGAGGAATTTTTGCATAATCAGGGTTGTGACTTGACCCGGAAACCGGGAAAGACCGGGAAATGACCAGGAGAAACTGGGAAATGACCGGGATTCCGGGAATTTAATTAAAAGCCGGAAATTTACTTGACTCAACCTAGACTATTAAAAGTTCTACCGAAAAAATAAGAGAAATGACCGCTTTCTTTTTAGGAATCAAAAAGATATCTCATCATTTGATTTGAAGAATGTAAAGTTCCTTTAATGTGATTATCAAAAGATTTAAATACATCTATACTGCATGAGAGGAAGAATTTCTTCTTTTTCCATTATAAGAAAAGCGTTTTGCAAATTTGTGTTTTATTTGCTTTTCCTTATTTATCTGACTAGGGGCAGTGAATTTTAGAAAATAATTATAGCTTTTATTTTAGGGCAGGGAGTTTCAGTGAAGAAGTATAATTTCACTTGGAACAGTGAATTTTTTACATGGAACGTGAACTTTTAAAACTAATTATAAGCAGTCTTTAGAGTAGAAGTGTAGTATTCCGAAGAAGAAATATCCCTGAATTATGATATAGAAAGCTTGTTTACAGAGTTCATTGCAAATTCATCCTTTTTTGTTAAAAAATCAACTACTTGTTTGGAATTTGAACTTGTTTGTTGAAAGTCAACTTTTCTTGTTAAAATTGCATTATTTCGATTCAACTTTGATTTTTTTTTTGGGAATTAAACTATTTCTCTGAGAATGAATTGCGTGAAAAATTAGCCTTTTTCGTAGAAAATAAATCTGTATGGTCAAAAATTCATCTCTTTGCTTGAAATACATTTATTCATTTGAACATTCATCATTAAACCTGAAAATTTATCAGTTTGGTTGAAAATCAATTACTTCAACTGAAAATTCAATAATGTTCAATTTTTAGTGAAAAATTGATCTTTTCTTGTTCAAAATTCGACATTTCGGTGAAAATTCGTCTTTTTGAATTAGGAATTCAATTATCTCTTGAAACTTCACATATTTTGTTGAAAAGTTAATTTTTTGTAGAAAATTATCTTTCCCTTCAGAAGTTGATATTATTCTTAAAAAATTCTTTTTAATGGTTAACAATTCAAGTTATACAGTCAAACATTTTTCATTTTAGTCGTACAGTCATCTCGTTGAAAAACTCTTCTGTTTGGTTTAAAATTAATTTTTCCACACAAAAATGTCACAATTCCATTTTTGTTTGGAATTTTTCATTTTTATGGTTCTAGTTTTAACCATTCTGTTGAAAAATTTTATTCTTTGATTTAAAATTAATTTTTGTCAAAAATTGAACTAATCTATAGTTCAATTTTCATCATTGCAGTTGAACATTCATCTTTCTGGTTTAAAATCCAACTACGTCAGTTAACAATCATTAATTTCATTTGATTCTTCGTCATTTTGTGCATAAATGTGCATAAATGTATAATTTCCTTGACAGTTGGTTTTGTTTGTTGAAAGATAGTTTTTTTTGTTATAAGTAATTTTTTAACTGAAAATTTTACTTATTCCAATCAAAAATTCAAAAGTTTCTTTTAAAAATCTATTTGTTTAGTTCAACATTTATTTTTCTCAATTTAAAATTTGAGTAATCAAATTTTCATTTAATAATCTTTCAGTAAAAAATAATTTATCTATTTGAAAACTCAATTCCTTCATTTAAAGATTCTTTTTTTTTTAATATAAAACCCTTATGCTTAGTTTAAAATAGGTTTTTTAACTAAAAATGTTATTGTTCCATTTTTGGTTAAAAATGATTATTTTTTTACTTTGAAATTCGATTATTTTGTTGAAACAACATATTTTTTCTTAGAAAATAATTCTTCTTGTTTGAATATTCACCTTTATGGTTGGAAATAATTAAAGTACTCCAGTTCAATATTCACCATTTTATTTCAGAATTCATCTTCTTGTTTTAAAGTTTAACTGTTCTGGTTAAAGATTCGTTATTTGAGAATGCATCACATTGGTTGAAAAATGAACTTTTTTCTTGTAAATCTGTTGTTTTTCTTTGTTATCGTTAATTGTTTTTTTTTATTGTAAGTTTAACTATTCCAATTGTTGTCAAAAATTAATATTTTTCTGTTGAAAATAAGAGTATTCTTTTTAAAATTGATATATTTTGCAATGTTTGATCTGTTTTGTTAAGGGGGTATTCTACCCAAGACGGTCGAAAAAATTGATTTTTTTCTCCCATATTTTCGTTTTTTAATTATATAAAGAATGTGTCTGCTATTGGTATTAGGCAGTGTCCGTTTATATCTTTGAACGCTTTTTCCTCAAAAGCATATTTTTGAAACTGGTTGACACGATTACTTAAAAAGTACTTGTCCGATTGCTCTGAAATTTTACCAGTTTACTTGGCACATACATAGTTATGGTCGTTACTACGATTTTGCAAAAATCATTTGTTTCAATATTTTTCTTTTTTTTACAATGAACATTAAAAAACAGGAGAAAAATCAGATTTTGGCGTAAGAAGGTGTTTAAATTGTAATTGTAATTTGTTGATAAAATCATGTAGTTTAACAAACAAAAAGTTCCATTCCAAAATATTCAGTAGTTTTTCTTTTACAACAACTCAAAAAAGTAGTAATTTCCGGGCCATTTGGGTAGAATACCCCCTTGAAGGATTTTCAGAATGAATGTCACGAGATGAAACAAATGTTTGCGTTCTGCGACAAATATAAATATGTTACTTCTAGTTGACCGGGAAAATTGAAAAACATGACCGGGAAGAACCGGGAAATGACCGTTAATTTGAAATCGTCCGCCGAATCGATAGCCTGATAATGTTTATAAATTTAAACGTGAATTTGTTTTCTTTTCAACGTGTCTGTGAAAAGGAACTGCTACTATCCTTGATTTTTATTTTAAATCCTTCATTGACTGGACTGGTAGTACACAATGGGGTATTCAGTACACTCTGCACTCTATTCTATGTTCTCTATAGTCGATACTCTGTATGTATCTATATCTATAGTCTATCGACTATATAGTACTATTCGGTTCCTGGCCTTCCGTGACTACCGAGACGCATTTGCCTTCTTGTTTTCCAAATCAGCTGTTAGACCAACGTGAAGGGTGGGCTGTCAGCATGCTTTATTCGTGGAGTGGGGGGTGGTTCTATCTTCGAAAGCCAGTCGGCAGCTGGACGTCGCACGCAGCGGTGTGTGCGACCTCTCCTTTCAGTTGCTTTCAGTCAGTTGAGGTTCAGCCACGTTTCGAACAACAACCTACATTCTTTACAAAGTTGAACACCATTCAGTGCCTCTTCGGACTTTTATTTCTTGCGTGTATGTCAGATTGCAGATACTTGATCCGCCTCCGTCATTCTCCAGTGAAAGTGAAACTTTTTGAGTCCTCCAAAAGGACTTTCGCTTCCCCCACTGATTTCGCGATTCTTAATTGGTGATCACAACTCTTCCGTCTTATCGCATTGTTTCTGCGTGATTCAGCAAATCCTTGGTACATTTGGATCCAATCTAACAATATCTGCTCCATTTATTCTCAGCTAGATTAGCTGAAAACTAGAACCAATTCTATGACAAAACCTTCTCCAGAGACCTCGCTTCCGAGGCGGAAAAGAACTCCGAAGGATAATTGTAAACACAGAGCGCCCGCATACTTGAACAAAAAAAGTACTAAAAATCACCAAGTATCGCAGTAAAAAAGGAGGACAAAGATAAAAAGCACTGCCTTCTCGTTCATCAAGAACTGGATCAAAATTCATCAAATATCAGCACCAAAAGAGAAAAGCAGGTCTTCAAGGACGTGTTCTCCAAGATTGAGACCAAGTCTTGAGAACCAGGACACCTCTCATTTAGAAAATAATTCTGCGATACGATTGCGTCTGGTTGCGAAATTTGCAGGGCCTGAACAAAAGTGATCAGTGAAGATTTCTTCGTAAGGTTCCGGTTTGTAATATCGATCCCTGCACGTGTTTCTAGTATCTAGACTATCTCTTGATCAACTTCGAGGAGCAGACGTGCGAAGGTCATGTAACAGGGTCCGTCCGCTAGAGGAAAATGTGTCAGTAGGATAGACACAGACATACGCTGTTTTCCTCGACTCTCGCACTGTAAACCAAATTGAAAATGAGAACATTTCTTCTTTCTCAATAATATTTTGAAGATTGAACGGATTGTTCATTGGGGATGCTAACAAACGTCAAGAAGTTTCTCAATTTGTTTTCTTCAGTTGGGTCCAAGTTTCTTTAGCTGATTCCATTTTCTTGAGCTTTTTGCTGGAAGCTTTGTTTATCAAGTGCCAGTGAGGAACGTAGCTGACCGCATTGCGTCAGAAACAAGTGATCGCAATAGTTGATCATAATTAATCACCGTTCCGCAATCGGAGAGTCAAGTGATAGTAAGAAAGGGGATTTGTTACTTGGAAATTATAGCATTTTTATTAGACTAGTGGAATTCACAATCGTGACTATGAGACTTGGGAAGTTGAAATCCAAGAGTCATAAAACAGTTATAAGTGTTATAGTGCTTCAAGTTTCTTGATCTTGGTGAACTTTGCCACTTGGAGGCAGTTTTTTCTCAAGAGTTCCGTGGTGTTAAATAAGTCAAAAATGAAAAATCCGGAACACGAGAGTGGCTATTTCGAGGATGGGAGCGACGTTGAGATCACCTCCTCCGAAGAACATCCAATCGGTGAAGAGAGGAAATGGTGTTCTGGATCATATGGTCTTACGAAGGCAATCCATGAATTGGATGTTCGGGATTCGCCCGCATCACCAGATCCGGTTACCCAGGAACGTCAATGCAAAAAAGGTACACAATTCTCCAATATTTGTGCTCTCATTGTCATCCCAGAAACTGGTCTTTGTTCTTGGAATCTACACGTGTTAGGATCAATGTCAGGTATTCTGAGCTGTTGTCAAATATCCAGATGATTGCTACTTCCAAGAATTCTTTATCCTTTTTGGACTGGAGAGATTGGTTCTTGATTCTGTTTAATCAAGAATTCTGGGCAGTACATTTGTTATGGTTTCGAAGTTTGATGATAGTGGTTCTGTAAACTGATGTCAGGGGTTCAAATTTCAAAAATATCAGAGTTGGCTCTGTCAATATCATTAAAAAAACTACGGATTCTATAATTTGCTCTCAGCTAGGTAATTATTCCATAGTTCATACACTGAAAATTAAAAGAGTTCGTTCTAGATATAGAGGGTGGACTTGAAATATGTTATAGGATTTGCCGACTCAAATCGGTGAAAATGGTTGAGTGAGTTGCAAGGCAACTCAACGTTAGCACGTGTAACAAAACTTGGCAGCTCGCGATAGTTTTTCCCGATGATCATGCCAGCAGTAATTCATGTTAATTGTTGACACACGTGCAGGCTAAGCTTATAACAAATGTTCGCAATTCTTTTTCATTTGTTAGCAGTTGTATTTACGACCAAGTAATTGTTCCTGAAATTCATATTTAACAATGGGGATAATTCGCCCGGAAATTGAAATTGGAAGAACTTTACTTTGAAAGAAATAATGAAATGAAATCGTGCTTGAATAATAACGAGTCCAAATCCGAGGAATTAATCCTCTTAGTAGAATGATCCAATTAATTAGCCTTAGCGACACACTTTTTTTACGAAACCTAAAAAATGTAAAAATGCAACTTTGAAATTTTAACTGATTTATATTCTCTGACCTTTGGATAGCTGGCAGTGCAATTATTTTTAACGTGATCGTTACTGCGTTGAGTAATAATCAACGTATTATGTAATTGTACGCAACGACATTCACACGTGTCACTAGCAAAAAGCGATGCACTCTAAAAACAAGATTGAAATTTCATTTCTTCATCGAAAAATTCTCTTGTAACTAAGTTTTTGTTGCAAGAAATCGTTGATAACTGTCAACTAAAACTAAATCATTCTCACAGACTATTTCGAATTGAAAACATGTTGAATATTTTTTTAATTGGTTCAAGGGATAAGATGCAGCTCTTCTCAAAGCTAAATTTATTTTTTATGGGTCAGCGATCTAGATTCACTTCCCCAGTTTGAAAATATACGGATATCCAAATGTAAACTGAGCACCTGTTTTTGGAATGAACGTTTTTATTTGTTTAATGTATTCAGAGTTGATAAAAAAAATGGAAGTCCCTCTTTGAGAAATTCTATTTGAGTGACTTGATTTACTGTCATAGCCTCGTGTTCACTTAACGTTACAACTTACTCTTTGGACCTCATTAAGAGTTTTCAAATTACCTACAATTTTCTTTATTTCGTTGAGAAGCAGACTATTGCTGCAAAAGTTTTCAAGAACATAGAAATAGAACAATATTATCCTCTCAATTTTTCTCAAGTAAGTACAGTGTATAAAATTTTTATTGTATGCATACGGAAAGCTGTATACCTCGCTTAATACTTCATAGGTTTTAAATTTACGTCTTTTAGGTATTTGCCCTCATGAGTCAGTATTGAGAATTGGGGACAAAGGAAGTGATTTTCCCTGAAAATCAGGCCCTTATCTTGAAGGTTCATTTCCTGGCTAGGTCATTATGCAAAAGCGAAATCTGACACGCCCCAGGATGGGAAATGATTTTCTAAAATCATGTTCCTTTTTCTAATGTATCATCACAAGTTCTTGTACTTGAGTTTATCTTATTTGCGAAACTTTGTTTATTTGGTTTTGCTGAAGTCGAATAAAATTAATAAACGTGTCAACTAAAACTAAAGGTTCTATTCGAATGTTATGAATGGCCAATCAGTTTCCGACACTTTCTTGAGCTTTTTATATTCTCATCATAATGAGAAAGTATTTGTTTTATGTGAACATTGACTTTCGCGAAATTTATGAAATCTCCACGTTTTGAGACCTCCTGATTCCGAAAAAGTAGTTTTTACGTTGGTGACTGTCTGTTGTCGTCGTTGTCTGTACACTCCATAACTTTTGAAAGAATAATCGGATTGGATTGACCTTTGGCATACATTCTGAGGGACCAAAAATACAGGTCGAGTTCGTTAACCAGCTATTTTGGATGAAAAATGGAAGAGGAGGAGCATTTTGAACATTTTTTTGGACTTTTTTTCAAGACTTAAAAATTGTAAGTACAATTTCTTGTAGCACGTAAAAAGTGAAACAATTTATCCCAATCATTTTTTTTCGATAAAAAAACGAAATTGTCAGATTTGTGGCATTTTCAAAATTCAAAAATATAAACGAAAAAGAGAATTTTTAGCCAAATAAAGCAAGATTGGAAAGAAAGTCAGAGAGAAAAAAATTTTTCTTCTTGGGAGTCCTATAAGATCGTGAATACAACTTTTTGGATTTTCTCAAAAAATCGAAAATTCCATTTTTTATTGCACAAAAAATAATGTAAAATAATCTGTGTACTTGATAACTTTCGAAAGAATGATAATATTGGATTGTGCTTTGGCACACTTTTTTAGAACCTCTTGATTTATCTTTTTTGATAAAAAAAAATTTTCAGAGTTGTGGCATTTTCAAAATTCAAAAATATAAACGAAAATGAGAATTTTTGAGCCAAATGAAGCAAGATTGAAAAGAATATCAGAGAGAAAAATGTTTCTGTTTGAGAGCCCTGCAAGATTGTGAATACAATTTTTTTATTTTTCTCAAAAAATCGAAAACTCCTATTTTGATCGCACAAAAAGTAATGAAAAATAGAAATATCCATTTTTTGGTCAAAATATGCAAGCTACGGGAAATTATAAATGAACTGAACTCGTGCACTAAAAAAAGATCTACAAATTTTTTTAAATTGACTTTTTGATAGGAAAAGTAGTTTTTGCTACATTTATAAAAAACCATAAAATGATTTCATTTCAATCAGGGAAAATAACTATCAAAATGAAAGAATCAAATTTTTGAAAAAATGACTAACACATTAGATTGATAGAGAAAAGTTATTCAGCCGAAAAATATCTGTAAACTTGTTATAATTTTTCCCATTGGACGCGTAGTTTTTGTTTCGAACGTAAAAAATAAAATTAAAAAATGTAATTTCTAGAAAAAGTACACAACATTTGTAAAAAATTAGACAACAAAACTTCTCTACCGCTTTGGACAAACTTTAAGTGCGCAGCACGAGACACGCGATGAGAATGTAAACTTGCGAGCAAAGCGAAGCGCGCGATGACATTGTGTCCGCGCAGCGGGCAGATTTTTTCTTATTTATCATCACAAGTTGTTTTAATTGAGTTAATTTAATTTGCGGAACTTTGTTTATTTGGTTTTGTTGAAGTCGAATAAAATTTTTTTTATTTTACATTGGTCGACAGTCGAATGAAAATCAGTATGTACTTTGATATCGCTTCTAGGATAATTGAAGACCCTCAGATTATTGAAGGATGAAGCAACTTTCTTGGAAGAATACAGATAAATTTGAATTCTGGTGATGTAACACGGTGACCCAAATCAAATGAAGTCTTCTCTCACCTTTCTGATTACGCTCCTTTACACCAAGAATCGTAGTAAGAGTGCTTCTTGTTGGTGGAACCCGCGCATTAAGATAATAAATACAGCTTTCCCAGAGGAAAGTTAAGAAATGAATTTATTTCTATATCTATACAGAAGTTAGACAAGTGATAAAGTCTTGTAAGATTTCGTTGCACAAAAATATTATCTGAGTTAAAATTATCTGCGATATAGATTCCATATCATAAAGATAATAAAGTATAAAATTTGGTTCCTTCATTTGCAAATTCCAGAACATTTTTATAATATTTACATGGTGATAATTCATTATTTCACATTTTGCAGATTTATTTCGATAATTATTCGTGGTTTGGAAACTAAAAGCAAGCTAAAGTCACGGCTGAGCCGACTTTTCTCATTGATCAGGAAATGCTATCAAAGCAGTTAGAAAGCATAATTTATGGAGAGCAAGAAATAAATTCACCACAGAATGATATTCAAGTTTTGAATTGCTTAAGCTCATATATACTTGAATCTGATATTCCGCGGATTATCGGTAGAAACTGCTCCATCGTATTTTGAAATGGCATCCAGTTCAGTTGATTATTTCATCTTTATTAGAAATCTGGAGTCTCTGGAAAATAAAATTTTCTGCCTTGGGAAGGTTATTCGAAAAAGAAGAAAATTGTTGAAATAAAGGAATGCATTGCGATTGCAGGTCATGAAATAATAAAGTAACGGCTTGAGATAAAGTAACAGCTGCAGATACAGTTACTTTTTTAACAGGCACTCAATTTTCAGAACCGAATTTTAAACTTAAATGTGTCGTTTATTTCGGAATAATTTTAGATCCAAACTCGATTGAAAACAGTTCTTCCTTTCTTAGTTTTGGTAGCTGCCTTCAGCTAACAAAACTAGTTTTCAACAGGTTGAAATGTAAGAAAAAAATAATTTTTCTATCTGAAATTTTTTCTAGTTTATAGAAAACATGGTACGATGGATTACATTGATGGTTTCTGCTTTATCAACAACGAACTTGGAACGTAATTGACATTTTTAAAGTGTGTTTGAAATACTTTTCGAAAAGTTTGAACTGAAGATTATTTTCCATTCGCAAACTGGCCTTGTCATCAGAAAGGATTTATGTAGTCATTGAAAATAGTTTGAATAGTCTCCAAATAGCCTAATCTTTTCGTCAAATGAAATCAGATAAATATCCTCAAGGCAAAAAGTAATTTTCCAAATTTTCAACTTGAACAAAAGAATCGCTTGGAAAAATACATTGGCCTCTATGTAAGAAGATTAGAATAGTGAAGTAACTTGACTCATTAGGCAAAGGTATAATTTTGTTTTAACGATTTTCATCATTGTTTTGACAGTGATAAAAAATTTGTACATTTTTCAGAAGAACCTCGAAGAGCAGCAGAATTTTAATGAATCCTTAATTCCTAATGCGCTCCAAGCAAAAACAAAATGCGTTTGATGAAAGGATGAAAACATGTTTTTTCCTGGAAGAAAGGATATAATGCGGTTCGAAGTAAAGATCTTGTCAAAGATATTGAGTAGGAAGCTAGAGAAGTCTTAGCAGATGTTTGGAACCAAAAAACCACAATTATAGTAAAGATAACATTGTTGGTTAAACTTGGAGTTTATTCAATTCCATCTTTTAACATTGATTTCATCCAAAAGTTATTAAGAAAATTCATGTAGAATTGGAACTGCCGACTTGGTTGGGAAATTAAATCAGAAATTTTAATGATAATCTGCTGCATTTTTGAAATTGTAATGTGTTTAAATTATTTTACTCATAACTTGTTTTATGTTTTACATTCCAAGGGGCACTCAGTAATTTAAATTTGAAAATGATCTTGGCAGTTGAATGAAACATGATTCGCTGACGTTTTAGCAGGCAGAATTAATGAGTATTAAACTTGAAAACACCTTGTCGATAAGATGTGCCATTATCTTCGTATTAAAAGCTTAAGCTCTTTCACTCCATACATCAAAATAGAATTTCGTATTATTCCCTTCTATTTCAACTTTTTGAATTCAAATTGAAGGAGAAAATGTATGAAACATGGAATAAATCTGAATTCTTCAAAAAAATAAAAATAAAAGCTAGTTTCTAAAATTATTTACACCAGAGGAAAGAATGCTGGAATAGATCAGTTCATATTTAAAGCCTCATTAAAAAAGACACGTGTGTAAACGTTTCGTAATCATTGATTGCACGTTAGGTTCCAAGGAAGGGATATAATTTGGCTGACTAGGTGTTTTTTTTAAATATTTTTTTATTAATAGGATGCACTTCATTCATGTGATTTTGTCCCCTAAAGAAAAAATAAAATTGAAGATGAGTCCTTAAAATATAATCAAGTATTTTTATGCCTGTTTATGAACCATATGGTCTTTGCCACGTGAACTGGGAGAAGGAAAACCTACGAGAGAACCAAGTGGGTGATAACTAGAGAGGGGGAAACCCGTGTATTTATTGCTCATTAGCCAGCGTGTGTAGTGAACTTTCGTCGGTGTATACTGGGCTGTGTATTCAGGGCCGTAACAAAAACCAGTCTGAAACCAGAGATGCAAATATGTTTATAAAATACCAGTCGAAATAGAATCTGAACCTTTTTTTACTGGACTAAAAATTTTTTCTTCTGAAATTATAAACCAACTATAAAAAAAAATGTACACCTTTTCAAGTCATGATTTTAAATTGTTGATAAATTAGAAATCTGCAACATTTGGTGTTTCTATCTCAATTCCAAATTTTCAAGGTTTGCAATTTTAGTTTTTTTATTTTAAAATCTGAAAATTACAAATCGGAAATTTTTAGATGCCTCTTTTCTTACAATTAAATGAAACTATTTGTGTTTGAAACTTTTTATCTGGAAATTCGTCTTTCTAGCACTTTTATGTTCACGATTGAAATCTATACTTGTCTTACATGGGGAATATGTGGTCATGAACATTTTGGCTCGCATTTTGGACGAACAATTTTTTCCGCACATGAATAACTATAAATCAATAGTAGAACAAACTTTAACGCAAATTTCATTAATTATTTTATTGTTAACTGTAACAGTAATACTTGTGATTTGTTACGAAATATATTCAATAATAAATGATATTAATTTTAGTTAGAAAAATCGTGATGTGTTTTTAGCGTTCCTGATAATATTTATTTATTATTTAAATGGTGATTTTAGAAATATTTTAAAAACAGTTGCTTAAATTGGAAAACCCTTCGAATATTTTTATTTATGTGCAAATATTATAAAATAAATTAGTTTAAATAATGAAAGGTATGTTGAGCATATTTGTAAAACGTTTTTATTACTTTCATTCACTTAATGTCTTTTTTTTTTTAATTCTATTTTTGTATTTTTTAATCCATTTATCATGTTCTATAATTTTTAATTAAAAAATCATGTTTTCAAATGGAGTGAAGAGATTTTAAGTGATTGTAATATGTTTAATGCTATTATAATAAATAGTGATTAATATAAAAAATTGCTCCGAATTTATCTCAACCTATCAAGGTTTAAATAAGTTGAGACACTGTAAACAAATGAAATTCATTTCAAATGACTTTTAATGATTCCTCAATAATAAAAGAATATTATCCATTTTCCTTAAATTAAAGAAAAATGCATAAATATAATTCAATTTTTCCAGGAATTCTTTCAGATTTATCAAAATAATTAAATTATTTTTCAAGAATCATAAAGATTAAAAAATGTACATTTTTATATCGATTTAAAAAAATTGATAACCATCTGAATATATTATTTAGATTTTGAATATTTCAAGCACATTTTTAATGTCAAAGCAAGCTTAATATAAAAATTGGGTATAGTATTTGTCACTGAACATTGTAAATGGATTTTAGAAGAAATTAAAAAAATTAAAATTTACTTTAATATTTCAATAAATGAAGTCAGTAAAGAGTGATTCTATATTAAATTTAAAGTGAGAATGGATTTCTGGATGCAATGAATTCTTTTTTGTGTAAACTGCAGTCGCTGTTTGAAGATCCCTTTAAAAATCATTATATACCTTCAAATGTTCAAATCTTTCAAAATAAATCAATATTGGTTGAAATCATATACGTTATTGGATTGAAACGATTTGGAAAGTGTTTGTATTATTTGGATTCAATAAAAGTTCTTCAATATAATTTTATTTTTTTATTGTAATAATTCTTAGTACTTAATTGATCCAACTTGGTATCTTTGAAACTAAACTCTTGAGAGGGGGGGGGGGGGTCAAATTTTCAGAAAAAAATTACGCACTTTGTGCACGAGCTTTATGAATAATTAAAATTGGGAAAATAATTTTTCACTTTTTTTTCTAGTCTTCAAGACATCTAAGGTTGTACGACCTCTTTTTTCGTATCTTTGGAAATCTTTAAATTTTGAAAATATAATTTTTGAGTACCTATCGTATAGGGTGGATCGAAAACCGCGTTTTTTCTGTAATACAATTTTAATAGCGCGGAAAACTTGCGCATATGCGTCATTAAAAAGGAAAAAATTGAAAGAAATTCTTTTTTCAAAATTTGGAATCGCGCAGAAGGCCTAAAGTTACAAAAAAAAAATACCAGTACATTTTCTACGAAATTTTCAAAAATTTACAAAAATTGCAAATTATTAAAAATGAAAAATACAACTTTTATGGGTTTTGGAAAATGTTTAAAAATCGTCGAAAATCATGAAATATCGTTTTTTTTTTTACGAAACAACCCGTAACTTTAGGCCTTTTTCCAAAATTCAGTTAAACAGTAATGGGTCTAATTATTTTCTGCATGCAATAAGGACAATCTTAATAACTTTCTTTTCACTAGTAAAACAGAAAAGGTTTTTTGTTTGCAATTTTTTGTATAGTCTTGAAAATTACTTATATTTTGACTTTTTTGGTAACTTTAGGCCTTCTGCGCGATTCCAAATTTTGCAAAAAAAAATTATTTTTATTTTTTCCTTTAAATTGACGCCTACTACCGAACACTTTAAATTGTAGTCTTTAACATAAGCAGCTCAATTTTTAGGTCTTAAAACCTGTGATTGTTTACATTACAAATGTTTTATTTTGAAATTTTTCAAATTTGGAATTGGTTATTATGCAATTCTCAATCCTAAGAATTCAATATTATTTTCAAATATCTACTTGTTCGAATTTTATTCATTCAGTTCTCTACGCTTTTAATTTAAAAAATTCCAATTTTCATCGCTTTCAGTTTGAAATTTTCAACGCTTTCACTCAGAAATACTTTCATTGTTAAATTTCATATACTCATTTCTCTGTCAGAATTTCCTTAAATTTGAAAATAAGAATTATTTATGTCTTGGTTATTCCTTTATAGTTGTTATTTTCCGACTGCTTTGAAAAAGTCTTAGGGATAAATTTATCGACCACGTCTAGAAAAAAATTCAAATTCTTTTTCGTGTTTGATTAACTCATTACTTTCAAGGACAGTTGATAAAATAGTTATTTATGTAGACCTAATGGCGTTTAGTTCTCCAAATGTTTTGATAATTAATTAAATCATGAAAGCAATTCAGAATAAATGATAATGAAGATACACATAAATGTATCCTGTACCCGGTTTTAAGCAGATCGATAAGTTTCCTGTGTTGGTACCTGTTATCTCTCGATATTTTCCTTTCCAGAATTAGATTCTAAATAAAATTGAAAGAGCGTTTTGCCAACTTGTTGATAAGATTATTGAGCAAATTTCGTGCTCTTTTCTAAAGTCTATTCTCGTTCCTGTCTTCTCGATTGTGGCACGAACAGCGAAAAGGAAACGCAGTTGGATAATACCACCGTTACACTCGGTGAAACCCGTTATCGAGCGACCTAAATTCGTTGCTTTTCAATTTGGGTCGATTTTTAGTCTTTTCAATGAAAAAACACTCTTTCCAATTCTGAAAATATAATATTCTACTTTGCGTTCCAAGTTGCCTAGGTTGCCCTCTATTTGGCGAATCAGAATCTATCATTTTCAATTGAATCTCCGGTGATCTAAATGTTGAGGAAAATTATCATCAAGGAAAGTAACTATTCAAAATGAGGAAAACTGGAATTGTTGGACAAATATAGCCAAGTTCCTTGAGGAAAGAAAGTCCACTCTTAGTTATAATTTCAAATATCTGTTGCTTATAATTTCGAGAAGAAGAATAAGGAAAACTTCAAATTATCAAGAAAAATATAAAAACTTCTTAAGAATAAAAAAAATCCAAATCATAAAGTATTCTAATAATCGAATCTGAAAAGTAGTTCTTGTAAGAAAATAGAATTGGTTTTTTATTCTATTCCTGAGAACGAAAAATTCCTACTAAGTATCAAATTGTTGTGGTCACGCCACTTCTTTTTTCAAGTTGTCTTTGAAGGCACGTAATTAACAACTGGCTAATCTCTACTTTCAACGCAGGGAAAGTTGAACTCTACAATTTTGCTCGCAATATTTTTAATTTCATTTCACAAGAGAATATCTAATTTTGTTTGAATAATAACATTGTATATACTCTCAGTCTTTTGAATTAATTCCCTATTTTTATCAGAATATCAGCTGCGTTTTTTGCGTTATTTTCAAATACAAGAAAAAAATACTTCAAATATTTCTTCCATTTCTCCGAATTTCGAAAACTAGAAGTCACCCCTGGTGTAGATTCCAGGGAGTAGTTTTTCACCCTGTCGATAATTTCCGAGCTCGCCCCTGCTTCAGCGAAATGCGACCTGTTGTAACATAAGTTGTTAGTCTTCACGTGACAGAATGTCGTGATCGCAGAGGAAATTATTATTAAGATATGCAATAGGGTGGTCCAAAAAAAGATTTCCGAGCTAAAAGGCAAGCCCCCCCCCCCCCCACAAAGTTTCCATTTCAGAATAAATAAATTGCATATTTTATGTTCTTTCGAAATTAGAATATTAACAATATCTATTTTTAACATTTTTCTTTCAAATAAAATTAAATTATTTTGTTTATAACTTGACCAGTTCTTGTTTGATCAGTTGTTAAGAAATTTTTAACAGATTCCTGCAGGAGACTGGGGTGCCCTCCTCAGTGTGCAACTTAACCAAAAATAATTCGTTTATAATAATAAAGTGTAAACGAGTTAAGCTCAACCCGAAAGGGATTTGGCTTGATGGTATAACAAAACACGTGCCACCGGGCACTTCAAAATCCTATTTGATTAACGTGGGGAAATTTTAGATCTCCCCCCTCCCCTGCAGCGTCCTGAATATGACCCAAAATACCAAAAAAAAACTACCCTCTTACGTATTATTGTTACTTTTTAGCAATTTCCGTCGTCTTTCTCATGCATTTAATTACAAATGGACAATTTGAATATTTCACATACTTTTTTGAACAATTTCCAATTTTTTGAACTAATTTAGGTTATTTAAACAATTATACATCCCAAAGAAATGTGAAAAATAATCTTTTTTTTTTCATAAAATGCAATATTTTGTCATTGTTTTGGGTGGTGAATTTCTTCATAAACATTTTCTTATTATTTGAACAATTATTCTTTGTTTATTCTTGAAATTTCCAGAAATTGAGCCACAGAGTGTTCAATTTCTCTCCAAATTGCTATCCTACCCTACTTTTTGTTGAATAATTATATAATTTTTATATCTTTATTATAATGTTTAATAATTCCTCCATTTGTTTGAACAATTTTCATTTGTTTGGGCAGTTTTTTTAATAACTTTAGAAAAATTGAATGAAATAGGATACATCTGTTTCTCTGACTTAAAAGTGTAAAGAAAGAATACTCTGGATTAAACATAATATTGAATTATTTCAAAGAGTACTAAATTCTGTTAAAAACCTCACGTCATTGTTGAAACAATTTTTTTTTGTTTCAAGAATTCTTCTACCAAATGATGTGGATAAATGTGGATAAATTGGAAGAAATTTGAATTAAAAAATCAGTAACTAATTTGTATAAGCAATAACATAAATCTGCCGGCAAAATTAACTGCTCCTCGAAATCATTCAATATTATGTTTAATCCCGAAAATACGATTTGAAACATTTTCGGAAAAATAATTGTTTAAACAAATATATTTGTTCAAACAATTAGATGAACGTTAATATATTCTTTCTGTACATAAACAGAAAAACAATTATGTATCCTATTTTACTCAATTTTTTTAAGTTACTTGAAAAAGACTGCTCGAGCAAATAAAAATTGTTTAAACAAATGAACGAATTTGTGAAACATTAGAATAAATCTATCGAAATTATATAACTATCTAGAAAAAATAGCATAGGCTACCAATTTGGATAGGAAGTGAACAATCTCTGGCTCAATTTCTGGAAATTTTAAAAATAAACAAAAGATAATTGGTTGGATAATAACAAAATGTTTGTGAAAAAATTTACTGCCCGAAACAATGACAAACTATTACGTTTTACTCAGAAAATACGATTATTATTTTCATTTTTTGGGAATGTATAATAGCTTGAATAATTTAAATTTGTTCAAATAATTGAAAATTGTTCACAAACAACAAACGAATCCTGATGTATGAGGTAAAATTTTCGAAAATCAGAAATTTCCCAGTGTCAAGCAAATGGGATTTTGAAGTGCCCGGTGGCACCTGTTAAAATTCAAATTTAAAAAAAAATGTATTTATTTTCCCCGGAAATGGAAATGGAAATGAAAAAAAAATAATAATTTTTAAGTGATTAGATAAGATTAAATTATATTTTGAAATTTCAAAAGCGTTAGGATTTAACCTAAATTTCCTGCTGTTCTAGCGTATTACGAATTCCTCGTTTTATTATCAATTTAATAATTATGAAACCCAGATTTGATTCAAACAAAGGTTTTTCCTACGGGCATTGTCTATTATTGAAGTTTTGACCTAGAAAAATATGAAAGATTTATTTATTTTCTCAGAGGCTGTTTTTGTTCTAATTGTTTTTACTTCGTAGAGTTTGTTGCTCATGGACTTGATAATATTTTGGAATTTAAAACCAAGGATTTATTCAATTTTAAACAATTGTCTTATTCAAAGACTAATTTGTTTTACAATCAGTGACCTTATTTGCAAAAGATGTTTTTTTTAATATTAACATTTTTGGTTTAATTATTTTGAAAGTTCGCAGGTCCTGTTTCACTTTTTCGGCAAGATGAATTTCGAGATTCTCCTACACCTACGCAGTTATCGCTTCTCTTAGAATTGAAGCGTAGGAAAAACCTGTTGACCATTCATCTTGCAAAGTTTGCGAGAAATTCAATTTGAATATCAGATGCCTTGAAAGAAATCGAGATCCCAAAAACTCATTGGACATATTCTAAGTTTCGTTTTTACACTGGGGAAGTATGTTTTCTACGAAACATTTTTAAAACAAATCACTATATAATTGTTGATGAATGATTGTTTTGAGGTGAAGAATGAAAAAAATAAAAAGATGTTTCAATGACAAGAAAATTCTCTTTGTATTGTGAAGTCTTTAAATAAAAAGGCGTTGGAGTTGACGTGAATGATCCAAAGACACTTTTCTCAATAATAACATTTCTTTGTTTTGAATGCAGGAGTTATTTCTGACAAAAAAATCAGAAGCCTCTGTTTTGCGAGTGCAACTGGGGCGAATGACTCTAAAATTATTTTTATGATTCATTCGTTTTGATGCTCTTTCAGCAAAATGAGCTGATGTGTACAAAATTTTTCTTCTCACCGCTACCGCAACATTAACGCTGCAAACATGGCCTTCAAGCAAGTTCAGTTCATTTTATTTTAAATTTAAGAAGTTTTTTTTTTGCTACAAATAAACATTTAAATATACCGAAAAAACTCGATTCCTTTGTGAATTTTTCCAATTTCAGTTTTATTTTTGAATTTATGAATCTTGAATGTTTTGAGTATCAAATTTCGTTATTTGGACACTGGAAAAAAGGGATTCGAATCCGTAAAATGTGAAAAAATATCAAATCAATTCAAAGAAAGAAATCAATTCAATTCTCCAAATAATTAATGAGTTTGATGTCCCGATCAATTCAATTTACCTTTTTAAATTTGCGTCGCAAAATTCGTGTACATTCATTTATTTTTTTTTTTATGAAAACACATGCGAGAAAATGCTGAATTACAATAATTTGTTTTGCATGTGTCATGTGGTGCAACTGGTCGTGACAAATTATAAACAATCGCGATGGCACGATTGTTTTTAATTCAGATTGAAATTCATAAAAATATTGTTAAAATGAGCCACTCATTTGAAAATAATAAAAATTACATATCCATCCAAATTACATAAATGGTTATTCAGATCCCTACAGAATCAATAATTAATTGAAAATTAAAGTGTGTTATTTTTTGCAGATTAACAGAAATTCTTTGGCCTACAAAGCCGGGTGAACATGGCGGCGCAGTTTACGCCCTACTTACAACTCTGATAGCAACGAACAAATTTCAACATAATTGACGAACTGGGCCCAAACTATCTTGCAAAATTCAAACTATCAAAAGCGACGTTCTTGGTCGAATTTCCTAATTATAATTCGGATTTAGAAGAGAGGGTTTTTCAATATCGTTCCTCCAATTCAAAATTTTTCAAAATTTGAAAGTCCCCTCTTCTTAATTTTCAATAAAGAAAGTACTTCAAACAGTCTTTAGAGTTCTTGAATCATGATAGAAAATCAACTACTTGTTTTCAATTGTAAACTTGTTTGTTGAAAAATAATGAAAATCAACATTTTTTTATTCGACTCTGGTTGAAATTGTAACCACTTTGTTAAAAATCAATTCATATTTTTTCGGTGAAAATTCAAGTATTTAAAAGTTGAACACTGATTTTTGAATTTGAAAATCAAACTTTTTCTCCGAGAAATTATGTACTTCGTGGAAAATTTGCCTTTTTTGTAGAAAATCAATTTTCATGATCAAAAATGTATCTTTTTGCTTAAAATACATCTATTCCCGTTAAAGATTCGTCATTATACCTGAAAATTCATCAGTTTGGTTGAAAATCAATTTCTTCAACTGAAAATTTAACCGTTTCATTTTTAGTGGATAATTGATCATTTAATATACATTTTTGTTCTACAAATAGTTACAAAATATAAAATAAAGTATATATTTAATATAAAAATAATACTCTTGTATTGGAAAATCCATTTTTCTTTAAAGAAACGATTTTTCAAACTTTTCCACTTTCCAGCCTTCTTTTCGTCTCTGAATATGTTTTTAGAAATCCAACCGTACGTTCTATGTTAACCTGGGTCTAAAAAAAAAAAAGAAAAAAAATTTGGATAAACTAACATGGTTTTGACCGCAGTCGATTTTTGAGGTTATTTATCTCGAAAAGTATTAACTTTTTCAAAATTCTGTTTATTGAGATCTGTAGAGAATTTGTCCCGGTGGACTTTCATGGTGGAGCCCTTCACTTTTCCTCTTTTGTTTGAATATTTTCATTTTTATAGTTCAAATCTCAACCATTTTGTTGAAAATTTTTGTTTTGCATGAAAATGAATTTTTTGCCAAGAATTGACTTATCCTAGTTAAATTTCCATAATTTCAGTTAAAAATTCTTTTTTCTGGTTTGAAACTCAACTACTTCAGTGTAGCATCTACAATTCTATTCGATTCTTCATCATTTTGTGAAAAAGTGAAATAATTTGTTTGAAAGTTAGATTTTTTTCGTTTGTTGAAAGTTAGTTTTCTTTTATATGTAATTTTTTTAAACCAAAAATTTAACTTATTCCAATTAAAAATTCCATAGTTTCATTTAAAAAATTCATTTGTTCAGGTAAACATCGCTTTTTTGAAAAAAAAATTCGATTATTCAAATTTCCGTTGACAATTTATCTTTTTCAGTAAAAGTTAATTTATCTGTTTGAAAAATTAATTCCTTCAGTTGGAGATTCGTTTTTTTAGTATGAAACTCTTATGCTTGGTTTGGAATTGGTTTTTTAGACTAAAAATGTTACTGTTTCATTTTTTGGTGG
>WSXT02167337.1:0-23645 GCA_011762715.2 Neuroterus valhalla | reverse complement strand
TATATATGAATTTGTATATGTTCGTGCTCCGTATAAATACGACGTAAACGACGAGTAGGATTTAGTAGATCCATAACCTTCGACCAAAATGGGTCTCCTCATGCGTTTTCCAAATTTCACATTTTACCTGTCACGTGACATGAATACTACTATCTTAACTTGCATCGGGAACGATTTTTTGAATACCCTTCCTACATTTTAACATATTCAAATTCTGTGCATTAAGTGTTTTTCAACAAAATTTCAGCCTGAAGAGGTTAGCGAATCTTGCTAAAGGAACATAGTGCTAATGTGACAACCAAGATCTTTGTCTTCTTTATCGCCTTTCTCCAGATCGTTAACCACACGATCAAGAATTATTATGGAGGGCTCAAAATTTTACAAAAAAATTAAAAAATGTTTATCTTGATTAGGATTTATGATTAGATTGTGCCGAAAAGAAGAGTACAAGTCGGGGTAATGGAGTTCATGAATGTAACCTCGATTATCATATTGAGACACCATGATAGTTGAGGGATCGTCCATAAACTGCGTTACTGATTTCGGGCTGTCCCCCTCCCTGAACTCGTCTTCCCTCGTTAACAACCGCAGCTCAGTCAAAATTACCTCTCTCCCTTTCCCGTAACCCCCTACTACCTAATGAAAAAACGTACCTATTGGGTACACACGGATTCCTAGCCCAAAAGTGATCAATTTTTTTCGGAAGCAACTGATTCCCCAACAAAAAAATCAATTTTTAGCCAAAGAAGATTAATCATCAGCTGAGGCAGGTAAATTTCCTACATTCATTAGGAACAAAGTTGTTGAACTTTTCAGTTTAAAAGACGAATTCTCTACACATAAAAGTTGAATTTCCATTCCAAAAATATGACTTCTCAACATAAAAGTTAATTTGCTACCAGATAGTTCATTATTCGAATATATAGTTCAACTTCTTACCAAAAATTTGGAATCCTATGCCAAAGGACAAAGTTTCTAGAAAAGAAGTAAATTCTTTCCAAAACAGATAACCCTCATGAACTATTTTAGTTCTAACCGAAGAAGTTTATCTTCAACCGTAAAAGGTTAGTCTTGTACCAATAAAGATGAATTTTTTATTAGAAGAACGAATTTCCAACAAAAGAAGTGAATTTACGAGAAAAGATTTTTTGAATGAAACAGTTTGAGTTTCAGACCAAAATTATGATTTTTCTACAAAAGGGTTGAATTTT
This sequence comes from Neuroterus valhalla, assembly GCA_011762715.2. Taxonomy (NCBI): domain Eukaryota; kingdom Metazoa; phylum Arthropoda; class Insecta; order Hymenoptera; family Cynipidae; genus Neuroterus; species Neuroterus valhalla. The sequence goes on along the minus strand of WSXT02167337.1, from coordinate 22,434 downwards.
TAACCAAAACAGACTTTTTTTCAAACAACAATAATGAAGCTCAACTGAACACAGACGCGCGGGTAAGGAAAGGGAGGCCTGTTTCAACAACAGCTGGACAAGGAAACTGATAGGTAAGGGAGGCCTAGAATTTCGAAACAGCTAAGCAGTAGCAGAGCAGAAGATGAAGGGGAGAAGGAAGAGGATCTTGAGGAAGTAGAGAAAACAGGAGGTTTTAAATAGAGCAAGAAGGAAAGGTAAACATCGGAAAGAGAGAGGTGGAAAGAAATTAAACATCAAAAATGATATAGGAAATATAATAGGAAATGTGCGAGTGGGAGTGTAGAGGATCAACTAAGATAAAATGAAGAACGTAGGTTAAGAGCAATGATAGTGATTGAAGATGGATAAAGTAAATTGGAAGAAAGGGAGGATGGCATGGAGAATAAATTTCTGAAGTATGGGGGAGGGCGGAGTGTGAGAAAACGGATGTGGAGAATGCGTTACAAAGTATGTAGAGGAGAAGGATGACCTGAAGCATAGAGGACGGGATAAGAGATTCCACTAATGATAAAAGGAGAGAGTAAAAAGGTAGAGGTGGGGTATAAGCTTAATGCGGAAGTGCTCAGTTATAGGTTAGAGAGTCAGGTAGAAGAGAAAGAAAGTATCCCATACAACCAGGCAGAGTTTAGGAAAGGAATAACATACGTCCTAAGCGTTCTAGTTAACAGGAAATTGGGAAGGAAATGAGAGAAACTTCTGACCTTGTTCGTGGACTTCATATCAGCGTGCGACTCGATAAACAGGAGTTTATGATAGCAACCGATGAAGGAAAGACGAATAGTTGAGAGGATGATTGAAAGGATGAAGGGATTATTTGTAGACTCTTCATTCACCGTGAGGATAGACAATAAGAAAGGAGAGGAATTTTCGACAAAGAGAGGACTCAGGTAAGGTTGCCCGTTGAACCCGCTTCTGTTTAGTTTAATGTTAGCAAACTTAGTTGGGAAGCTGAGGAACAATGGAAAAAGATGTATAATCTTGGAAAGCAGTCAGCTTTACTCACGAAAGATTCTTGAGGTGGTTCATGGGCGTAAGTTGGAGTTGCCCAGGATGTATGTGCGGGATAGAGCTTGGTACAAAGAAAATAGTAGTTCAGCAAGTGATGAGAGCGTGGAAGTTCAAAGAGAAGCTGAAGAGGGCAAGGCTAAAAACGGGAAGGAGAGAGACAGTGAGTGAGGAAAGAATGTTGCATGCACAAAGGGAATGAAGAATGTCAGGAAATAGAATTGGAGATGATGGTAGGACATGGAGAGGATGGATGAAGGAAAATGATGGAGTCGCAGTGGAACAAGTGGTTTAAGATGAGTAAAAAGGATGGAGAACCAGAATACCTGACAAAGATAAAATTGGAGTGTAAGTGGAATAGAGAGAGGGAGAGAAAGCTAACATTCATCCAGATCGACGGATATAGATAGATGTATAAACTAAAAAGTTGAGAGAACCATGAAATGGAAAGATGTAAAGAAGAAACGAAAGCCCTTGAATCTCAAACATACGTACACCGTACATAGTATTAAAATAATAGCGACTAGCCGGAAAAGGAGATTTTAGGCGTAATACTTGAGTTATAATAAGTATTTTTCAGCAATTATGGAACCTATTGTAAAGGGAATGGAGCCCCTCAAACCTTTAGAAGGGAAGAGATTATACACGCCTAAAAAGAACACTTGCATTTTCGAACAAAGAAAGATGAAACTCACACCATAGAAAATAAATTTTCTTGAAAAAGACTCGGATTCCCAAAAAATGAGTTAGATTTTCTAGGAAAAACATTTTTTCGTTGGGAAAGAACAAAAAGTTTTTAACAAATTGTTTTATTCTGATGTTAAAAAGCCTCGTGCCTTCTTATTTTGCAGGGTTCTTGCAGCTTTTATTAGCTCAATTTATGTAAAGAAGGGAATTTCGTCGACAAAAGTGTCCGCATCATCTCTCTTCGGTGCTTGGTGTCTGGGGAAAAGCATGTCCACAATGTTTGCCATATTTTCGGCATCCCGTGGGCCGACTGAGGTAAAATTTCCAAGCTTGCGAGCAACAATCTTGTAGCCTAAGCCTCAGAGGTTCTGATCCACTTTTCTCCTGATTTTGTACCATCCCAGGGTCTTACTTCTTTTAATGATCTTTACCAGTTCCTTCTGTGCTTTCCTGAAGACTGCATTTCTCACTGCTGCTCCGGCAAGTCGCTTTTTCTCGACTCGCTCTACTCTGCGCCTTAGGAAAAAACACTCCCTCCTGCGGTTCGCGATCTCATCCGACCACCCATAGGCTGGGCGTCGGTTAATGCGTGGTCTTTCTTTGGGCATAGATGCTTCACAGGCTTTGTATATCAGCTGCATAGTATTCTTAACAACCCTTGCTGGTTCCTCCTGAGCTATAGCAGTTACTGTTTCCTGTCCGTCGGATAGCATTGTTTCCTTCCTATTTTTGTCCATCTTAGCGACGTTCCACTTAATTTTTTTAATTCTCTGCTCCAAGCCTTTCTAGATATACAGTCTTTTTTATCTGGGAGTTTATTTAAAGATTGTCACTTTCGGTGTAGTTCGCCATGACCCTCCATTTTCGGACCCTTCTGACAAGGTTTCCTGTTACCAGAGATATTTCAGGAATAGTTTCTATTTTCCCAAGGCACCGAAAAGTAGTTCATGTGTTTTGCCTGAAACTCTTTGAAAGGCTCGTTTGGGGTCAGATAGAAGCTCACAAAAGTGATTTTGCCACTCTTGATCCTAACGTATCCCTCGCCTGCTCCATGTTTCTACACAGGCACCTTCTCCTTGTTTGTCACTCATATCGCGACAGTGCCCATCCTGTCCGAGTACCATGTAGCGCTCGGTCTGACCTGGTTTTGTTCACTGTGTGTCAGCAAATCAGCCTTCCCTTCATAAGTTGCGTGGAAAGGTCATTTGCAGTTTCACTCCTGTTCAGGATTGCTTGTACGACATTTCTCATATGTTTCTCGATTTGGCTTTAGCCCGATCCAAGGCTTCGCGCAATGCAAAGCACTTGCCTGACCCAAGAGTATGATCTGAGGACTCTGTGGGTCCTTTTAGTTATGTGCAAAGGACGTAATGTAGTTCCTCTGTGCAGGCTGCCGCCTCGTGTCTACTTTTACTGCTCTTATAGCTCAAAACAGTGCGGTTGGATCCTTTGCAGTCGCGCGATTGATGTCGGGAAACAAGCTCTTGCACGTTCCCCTTGTTGGCAACCACTTCCTTGATAGCAGAGGGCAGTTTCTCCCTGCCCTCTGTTTCATTCGCGACCTCTATCAGGATCTCTCCGTCCCGCGCCTGCCGTATTCACGCGAAGGTTTTCTAGCTGCACTGCACTCCGGATTCCACGTAGCACGCTAGCGTAACTAAAACCCTCAGCAGGTTTGATAAGCACCGCCTCAGATCGTTCTTGTTTCCGTGTCATCTTCTTTCCGTTTGTGGCTTCTCAGCCGGCTTTGTCTCCTTCAAAGAACTCGAAGTTACAGGCGTGAACCTTTGCGCCTGAGTTTTAATCTTTTTTTGCGCAGATCTCCATGCGCTTGTCTCCCGAGGACTGTCGGCTGGGTCTCTTGGCGTCTTCCCTTTTGTGGAGGCCAGAGTTTTCCCGGCATCTGCTACCGTCTGAGTCCTCATACTTTCCGCCTTTTATCGACGAGTTTCAAAGTCTGCTGCCCAGTAGCCTGTGTGTCGTACACTGTCCCGCACCTTGTCGAGGTTAGAAAGTGCTCCATCAAGGCTCTTTGTGATTTGCGAGTGCATGTTACTTTTTTCCAGCAGAAATCCTCCATTTTGATTAGGAGCTCTCCAGCTTTGTGGTGTAGCTTTAAGTCTGCTCCATATTCTCTTTCACTTTGAACTTAAAGAATCTGACATCAGTCCTGAAAGGTAGGTCCCGTTCCTCTACTACATCCAGCTCTCCTCCTAATAATTCCTCACACAAACCTATTTCTTGTATTTGGTCTCCGCCAAAATCTTTGAAGCCGGCATTGGTCACCGGAGCTTCTACCCAATCGAAACCAGGGTTTCTTCCCCTAGCTAGTTTTTGTCCCCCCCAGGTTTTTGATTTCCCCGGTACCACCCATGTATGGAAGGCGTTCTCCTATCCACAACCTGGGAAGCGCCTGATGGGAGACTAGCAATGCCTCAAGGGATAATGATGATGATCTTTTTTTTCGGAATGGTGGAAAAACCTGCTAACAGACACCGAGAAGGGTCCGCACTTCTTGCTAGTGTAGGGTTTCCGATGTTGGTGGAGATGACGAGATGTTGATGTCACCATTTACCCACTCACAAACCACCATCTTCTTCTCACCGGCAGTAATCCCCCCGGAAAGTTATTCCCCCGAATGACGCGCGCCCTATGCGCGCTCGAACTTGCAAGCTGCGCACGTAGCGCGACATAAGAATGTTCCAGCGCGGCGGGCAGATTTTTTCGAAATGTAACCATTCGTTCTCTTGGTAATAATTTGGTATGAAAAACATATAAATTATTGAATAAATCACGTGAAATGTTTGCAGCAGAACAACAAAAAATTAATCTAGAGTCTGCACTTTAATATAATAGGCTTGAAGATAATGCAGGAAAATTCGCATTTTGCACAAACTTCAATAAGTGCAAAGCACGAGACATTCGATGAGAATACATTCGTTCAAGCCGAGAGTCTTCAAAGCGAGAGAATTCACAATATTCAAATTAAAATGGTAAACGTGCTGCATTTGCAAATTTTTTGAGAATGTGCCTGTGCGTCGGGCAGATTTTTTTAAAGGAATTAAGGAAGATATGTTTTTTGAATTTCCGTTGTTTTCTCAAGAATCTTACATTTTTATCATCAATATTGATAAATTAGGACGGGGTTAATAGAAAGTAAACTTGAAGTGAGCGTGAAATCTCTTTTTTTTCTTTTGCATTTCCATTGTCAAATACGAAAATCTGTCAGAACTTCAAGGGACTAAGAAAAACTTTATTTTTGAAATAAAAATACAAGCGCATGATGATAATTGGTGAATAGAATCTCAATGTATACATTAAATAAAAAAAATAGTTTTAAATCAATTTCTAAACCACACAATTCTGAACAGGTAAGATTTTCAAGACTAGGAATCAGGGTGGAGAGGTATGGTATGGAGAGGAGGGAGTGTTCATGAGGAAATCGAAACATAAGGAAATAGATCGCGAGGGTAGGATACTTCCGAACTTAATAGGACACGCACGATGGTTTATTAGTAATGGGAATACAAAGGGGGACGAGGATGGTGAAATAACATTCACAGGGGAAGAGGAAACAGTATTAGACTACGTTCTAGCTGAAGAAAGGGTTAGGAAGCTTATGATAGGAATGAAAAGGGTAATGAGATAGGCGCAGAACACTTCCCAGTAATAGTGAAATTGAAAGGAGGGTATAAACATCCTAGGTGTAGAAAGGGAGGAGAAAAGGTGAGAAAGGTCAATATGGGGCGCTGGGGAAGAGAAAAGCTCATGGAATTTGGAGCAGAGATGAAGGAGGAGAATCTAGAAAGTAAAGAAGGAGAAGGGGTTGACGAGATGATAGAAAGAATGAAGGGGGTAAAAGATAAGGTGAAAGAGGCTGTAACCCAAAAAGAGGAGGAAGCCATCAAAAGAATAGGATGGTGGGATGAGGAATGTGAGAAATGTAGAGAGAACATAAAGGAGAGTGTTAGATAATGGAGAAGAGGAGACATTAGCGAAAGGGATTGCAACGAGAGGAAGCAAGAATATGAGGTAATGTTGAACGAGAAAAAGCAGGAAGAAAAGGAAAGAGGTGAATGAGCAAATTAAAATGAGTGAATGGACGAAGTACCTTAAAGGACTGTTAGGGGGGGGGGGGGATTAGGGCTAGAGAAGAAGAGAAGAAGGTAACAAATGAAGGAGGGGAGAATAAAAACGATATAAGTAGAGGGGAAGTAAACGTGGCAATCGAAAGGCTAAAAAGAAATAAAGCGACAGGAGAGGATGACATGGAGAATGAAGCTCTCAAATATGGGGGGAAAGGAATAAGAGAAGAGATGTGGAGAATTCGTAATAAAGTATGGAGAGCAGAAGGATGCCCTGAAGAATGAAGGACAGGATTAGTGATTCCACTTATAAAGAAGGGAGAGAATAAAACTCTGATGTCGGTGGGGTATAAGATCTATGCAGAAGTGCTCAGGAATAGGCTAGAGGGTCAGGTAGAAGAGAAAGGGAGGAACCCACACGGGGATGTCACGAAAGGAAGGGGAAAAACTGATAACATTTCCGTCGCAAGGGATCGTTCTATAAATATTTTATTATACCGGATCTGCTTATCTCGGTGTAGGTAATATAGACCCAGAGAGGAAAAAGCAATTGAAAAGAGTTCAGTAATAACAAAATAGTGTTTATTGCTTCAAGATGAAATTATAACGACGTGCTTATTCTAATCAGTCGCAGACCTCTGAGATTATACAATGATTCAGTCTTAAAATTAATTTGGAATTATCACAAGATTCCTTTGTTTAGCGTAGTAGGCTGTGTCTTCACACCTAAGAAAACAAATATAAAAGAGCTTCTGGAGCCTGTGGTAGCATACCCAGATAATACAGAGATGAAGCAAATGTCTGGAGCCTGATACAGCGTACCCAGATAAAACAAAAATAAAGAAATCAGAGTCTGGAGCCTGGTACAGCGTACCCAGATAAACAAAATAAGTCAGTCAATGCCTGGAGCCTGATGCAGCGTACCCAGATGATACAAGATAAATCAGTCAATTTGACCGTAGCCTGAAGCAGTGTACCTGGTAGGCTAAAAAATAAAGGAAAATTAGCCGGGATGAGCTATGGGTTAAACCGCGTACCTCGGAGCTTTCTGTGAGGTAGCACACTGCTGCTCGAATGGTTCATCCGGATGTTGGACTACGGTCTACCTTAGTTTGCTGGAGTTACTTCTGCCTCGCTTGCTCGCTCTCTTATATCCTCTACGCCTGTAGTCGGTTGCGGGAGAGACGGTCCTGCGCACCTGGTGTCGCTTGCTCGGACCTATCCCTCCCGTGTCTCGCCTTCCGGGCGGCTACCTCTTTGTAGGACTTTTCCGTGTGTGGTTAGGTAGCCTAACCTCAGGCGTAGGTCGGAAATGGGTCTGTTTTAACTTACTAAACTATATAGTAAATAGGAACTTGGGGCGGAAAAAAGGGAAACTGGTGGCCTTGTTTGTAGACTTCAAAGCAGCATTCGACTCAGTGAACAGGAAGGTATTGTGACAGGCAATGAAAGAAAGAGGTGTGGAGGAAGATTTGATAGAAAGAATAAAAGAAATATTTGTGGAAACTAGGTTCAGAGTGAGGATAGGTAATGAGAGAGGAGAGGAATTCTGTACAGGAAGATGACTCAGGCAAGGATGCCCATTGAGTCCACTGTTGTTCAGTATGTACTATTAGCAGAGGACGAAAGAGGCCTGAATTTGATGTTAAAGGTGTTTGAAGAGTGCTTAAAAGGAAAGGATTCAACGGTAAACGTTAGCAAGACCAAGGTAATGTGCTTCAGGAAGAGGAGGAAGAAAGTAGAGTACAAGTGAAAGCTTAACGGAGAAACGATCGAACTAGTGGAGGAATTCGGTTACTAAGGGTTTTGTTTTGGAGCAGGAGGAGGTAACGAGCTGCAAGTAAGAAAAAGGATGAAGTGTGCGAGTAAAATAATGGGACAAGTATGAGGCATAGGGAAGAGAAGGTTAGGGGGTGATCGGAGGATGAGAATATGGATGTTCGATGTGCTAGTATGGACGGTCGTATGATATGGAGCAGAAATATGGGGTTGGAAGGAGCAAAAGAGGGTGGGAGGTCTCCATGAAAGATTCCTGAGGTGGGATACGGGAGTAAGCTGGAGATGTCCAGGTTATATGCTAAAGGAAGAACTGGGGAGAGGGAAAATGGTAGTTCAGCAAGTGAAGAGAGCATGGAAGTTTGAAGCGAAGCCAAAGAGGGGAGAGGGGAGCAAAATCGCTCAAGCATGCTTAAAGGAGATTAGATCTAGAGGGAAGAGAGGCAATACAGAAGGCTCGAAATGGTAAGATTAGAGACAGCGAATGAGGAATGAATGTGGTTTTCATGAAGGGAGTGTAGATCGGCAGGAAATAGAATTGGAGATGTTGGTAAGACATGGAGAGGAAAGATGGAGGAAGATTATGGAATCACAGTTCAACAAGCATGTCGATACTGGATGAATAAATAAGAGAAAATGTGTACAGTGTGTGGTTATGAAGTGGAATCGTGGGAACATGTGCTGGAAGCTTGTACTGGAGAGGGAGAAGAAGGCAGAAGCGTAAGTGATTGTGTGAGAGGAGTACTGGATGAAAGTGGTCAAGGAGTAGAATGGATGAGGAGACTGGAAGAACTTAGGGACGAAAAAGCCAAGGGTTTGTCCCATCAAAATGATTTAAATTGATAAAAAAGAAAACGTTGAAAAAAACTATGAAATAGGAATATGGTAAGAGCAAACGAAAGCCCTGGAAGCTCGAGCATATGCGTGCGTAGATTGAAAACAATGGCAAATAGACAGAAAAATAGTTGATGAGCGTTATACTTAGGTTATAATAAGTAGTTTGAGGCGCTTATGTAACCTATTGTAAAGGGACTGGTGGCCCTCAAACCCGTAGAAGGGAAGAGAATAAATAACATTACATCACATTGAATAAGTAGCTCTATGCTCCTTTCCTGAATGAATTTACAACCTATTTTCTAATTATTTTTCTAGTTCGGATTGTTGTCTTTCCTTAAGCTCAACAATACCTCCACGAATCTTTGGGGGACTTTTATTTTGTCCGCGAAATTTTCCATTATTATCTTAAATATTTTTTTATCTAATCACTTCATTTTTGTAACTAATCCAATCTTGCTTGTCTTCCGTTCAAGTTATCTCGTTTGCTTTTGAAGATTCCTTATTATTTTACGGCTTGGTAACATTCTCGCATTTCCAACTATTATTTAACTTTTATAGAAAATTTTTCAGAAATAATTTTTTTCAACTTTTTTTCTACTTTTAGGTTTTCTCACCCTAAATGAGTATAGGGTGCTTGTATCTCCTCTAGTGTCTTGGGCTGGGACGGTCTCTAGAGGTTGAAATCCGTTTGATGTTAGGATGCTTATTAGGCAAGGAATATCATTTGTCGGACATGTTGCAGGGATTTGGGCTCTTTTGGTTCTTGGGAATTGATAAGGGTCGATAGTTACAAGGGGAATATCACTATCTTTCATCTTTGGCATATTCCTGTTATGCCCTCTTGTTCTTTTCAGACTAACGCTGCCTGTTTATTTCGGTTCTTTCATCTATTTTCAATCTTATTACTAACTTATCCTTACTATTTACATTACTGCTTTCTATATTATCTTTAATTTTAAAGTTTGGTATTGCCAGCGGTCTTGGAGTGTCTTCGAATTTCCCAAAATCTCTAGGGAACCATCCCAACTGTAACTCTGATCTGAATTCATTTCCTAGAAGTTCTACGAAATTTGATTCATCCCCTGTTCAGGAATTTGCGAGGAATTCCGCAGTAATCAATGTAGTTGAACATAGCGTTTTTTATGAATAAAAAAATTCAAAAATTATGTCTTGAAATCCCTGGGGAACAACCTCAGCAGTAACTATGTTCTGAAATCAATTTTTAGAAGTTCTACGAACTTTTGTTTCATCCCCTGCGTAGGAAAATCCAAGGAATTCCGCAGCAATCATTGTATTTCAGAAAAGCATTTTTTCATTCATAAAAAAATGAAAAAAGTATGCATCAAAATCCCTAGGAAGAGACCCCAGCAGTAACTCTGATCTGAATTCAATTTTTAGAAGTTCTACGAAATTTCTTCATTCCATGCTTAGGAAAATTCGAGGGATTCCGCAGTACTCAATGTAGTTGAACACAGAATTTTTTTATCTATAAAAAATTCAAAAATTGTTCATTAAAATCCCTAGGAAACAACCCCAGATGTAAATCTGATCTGAATTCAAATTTTAGAAGCTCTGCGAAATTTGGTTCATCCCCTGCTAAGGAAAATCCAAGGAATTCCGCAGTAGTCAATACAGTTGAACATAGCGTATCTTCATTCATCAAAAAATTCCAAAAAATGATGTCGTGAAATCCCTAGGGAACAACACCAGCAGTAACTCTGATCGGAATTCAATTTTTAGAAGTTCTACGGAATTTTTTCAACCCATGCTAAGGAAAATTCAAGAAATTCCGCAGTAATCAATGTAGTTCAACATGGCGTTTCTTCCTTAAAGAAAAAATTCAAAAATGATGGCTTAAAATCCCTAGGGAACAACCCCAGCAGTAACTCTGGTCTGTATTCAATTTTTAGAAGTTGAAAGAAATTCGTTCATCCCCTGTTTAGGAAAATCCAAGGAATTCCACAGCAATCAATGCAGTTGAACATAAGCATTTTTCTATTCATAAAAAGATTCAAAAATTATACCTTGAGATCCCTAGGAAATAACCCCAGAAGTAAATCTGATCTGAATTCAATTTTTAGAAGCTCGACTGAATTTGTCTACCCCTGCTTAGGAAAATCCAAGAAATTCTGCAGCAATCGATGTAGTTGAACATAGCATTTTTTCATAAAAAAAAAAATTAAAAAATTATGCATTGAAATCCCTAGAAAAAAAACCCAGAAGTATATCTGATCTGAATTCAATTCCTAGAAAATCTACGAAATTTGTTCATCACCTTCTTAGGAAAATCCAAGAAATTCCGCAGCAATCAATGTGGTTGAACATAGCGTATTTTGATTCATCAAAAAATTAAAAAATTATTTCCTAAAATCCCTAGGGAACAACCCCAGCAGTAACTATGACCTGAAATCAGTTTTTAGAAGTTCAAAGAAATTTCGTTCTTCCCCTGCTTAGGAAAATCCAAGGAATTCCACAACAATCAACGTACTTCAGCATAGCATTTTTTTATTCATAAAAAAATTCAAAAATTATGCCTTGAAATCCCCAGGGAACAACTTCATCAGTAACACTGGTCTGAATTCAATTTTTAGAAGTTCAACGAAATTCTTTCATCCCATGCTTAGGAAAATTCCAGAAATTCCGCAGCAATCAAAGTAGTTGAACAAAGCGTTTTCTCATTTATAAAAAAATTCAAAAATTATGTCCTAAAATCCTTAGGGAACAGCTCCAGCAGTAACTCTGATCTGAATTCATTTCCTAGAAGATCTGCGAAATTTGGTTTATCCCCTGCCCAGGAATTTGCGAGGAATCCCACGGTAATCAATGTAGTTGAACATAGCGTTTTTTGATGCACAAAAAAATTCAAAAATTATGTCTTGAAATCCCTAGGGAACAACCCCAGCAGTTACTATATTCTGAAATCAATTTTTAGAAGTTCTACGAAATTTCGTTTCATTCCCTGCTTAGGGGAATCCAAGAAATTTCTCGGCAATCATTGTAGTTCAGCAAAGCATTTTTTCATTCATAAAAAAATGACAAAATTATGCATCAAAATCCCTAGGGAACAACCCCAGCAGTAACTCTGATCTGCATTCAGTTTTGGAAAGTTCTACGAAATTTGTCCATTCCATGCTTAGGAAAATTCAAGGGATTCCGCCAGGGGCGCACAGAAGCTGAAGGGGGCCCGGGGCAAAATATTGTAAATATGTGGGGCCCTTATTTTAAAATTCGCATATTAATGCATTAATGGCTTCAGCGGGGCCCGGGTTAAATCGACCCACTTGCCCACTTGCCCCTCCCTCTGTGCGCCTCTGGATTCCGCAGTAATCAATGTAGTTGAACAAAGAATTTTTTCATTCATAAGTGAATTTAAAAATTAGGCTTAGAATTCCTAGGGAAGAATCCCAAAAGTAAATCTGTCTGAATTCAATTTTTATAAGCTCTGCGAAATTTGTTTATCCCCTGCTTTTGAAAATCCAAGAAATTCCGCAGCAATCAAGGTAGTTGAGCACAGCTTTTTTTCATTCTTAAAAAAATTCAAAAATTATGCCTTAAAATCCCTAGGGAAAACTCCAGCAGTAACACTGGTCTGGATTCAATTTTTAGAAGATCAACGAAATTTGTTCACAGACTCACGCGCATACCGGTCCATCGATGCTGCTCCCTTCCACGCACAACCGCACAGTGCGCCGACGTGCCGTGCAGACACAGGCTATATACCTGACTGCGCGACGCAGAAACGACAGTATGTCGGGTGCGGTGAACCGATCAGCATCAAGAACCTGTCGACCGGGAAACTCCCTTGGCCGCCCTGCTCTCCCAGCAGGCGTCCAGCCTCCCTTCCCTACCTCCTAGTGCGACACTTCCTGCTCCCAGTAGCCGGCTTGATCGGCGGTCGACGGGCGCTCCCATGGCCGTCCTTCGAGTGCAGTGTATGTCGGCGCCAGGCGCTCCTGACCGGCCAACCTGCGGCTCACCACCTGCTTCCCGTTCTCCCAGTAGCCGGCTTGATCGACGGTCGACGGGTGCCCCCGTGTCCGTATTTCGAGTACAGGGTACGCCGGCGTCAGGTGCTCCTGACCGGTCTACCTGCGGCTCACTACCTGCTTCCTGTTCCTGTAGTAGCCGGCTTGATCGGCTGTCGACGGGCGCCCCCCGTGGCCATCCTTCGAATGCAGGGAACGCCAGCGTCAGGTGCTCCTGACCGGCCTACTTGCGGCTCGCTACCTGCTTCCCGTTCCTGTAGTAGCCGGCTTGATCGGCGGTCGACGGGCGCCCCCCGTGGCCGTCCTTCGAGTGCAGGGTACGCCGGCGTCAGGCACTCCTGACCGGCCTCCCTGCGGCTTGCTACCTGCTTCCCGTTCCTCGTGTCCCTAAGGAACAATCCCAGCAGTAACTCTGATCTGAATTCAATTTTTAGAAGTTCTTTGAAATTTGTTCATCCCTTGCTTAGGGAAATTCATGAAATTCCGCAGTAATCAATAAAATTGAACATATAGTATTTATTAAAAAAAAAATTATAAAATTATGTCTAAAATCCCTAGGGAACAACCCCAGCAGTCACTCTGATCTGAATGCAAGTTTCAGAAGTTCTACGAAATTTGTTCGTCCCATGCTTGGGAATATTCAAGAACATAGTTGAACATAGCGTTTTTTCATTTGGAAAATAATTCAAAAATTATGTCTTTGAATTCCAAGGGAACAATCCCAGCAGTAACTCAGATCTGTATTCAGTTTCTTGAAGTTCAACGGAATTCTGTTCATCCTTTGCTTTGGAAAATACAAGAAATTCCGCAGCAATCAATGTAGTTGAACATAGCGTATTTTCATTCATCAAAAAATTAAAAAAAAATGATGTTTTAAAATCCCAAGGGAACAACCTCAGCAGTAACTCTGATCTGAATTCATTCCCTATAAGATCTGCGAAGTTTGGTTCATCCTTCGTCAAGAAAATCCGAAAAATTCCGCAGTAATCAATGTAGTTGAACATAGCTTTTTTTTATTCCTAAAAAAATTCGAAAGTATGTCTTAGAATCCTTAGGGAACAACCCAAGCAGTAACTATGATCGGGAATCAATTTTTAGAAGTGTAATGAAATTTTGTTCATCCCCTGCTAAGGAAAATATATGGAATTCCGTGGCAATGGTTGTAGTCGAACATAGCGTATTTTCATTTAAAAAAAATTCTAAAATGATGGCTTAAAATCCCTAGGGAACAACCCCAGCAGTAACTCTGATCTGTATTCAGTTTTTTGAAGTTCTACGGAATTCTTGTACATCCCCTGCTTTGGAAAAACCCAGAAATTCTGCAGCAATCAATGTAGTTGAACATAGAGTTTTTTCATGCATAAAATAATTTAAAAATTATGTCTCGATATCCCAAGGGAACAATCCCAGCAGTAACTCTGATCCGAATTCATTTCCTAGAAGATCTGCAAAATTTGGTTCATCCCCTGAAAAGAAAAATCCAAGAAAGTGCAGTAATCGATGTAATTGAACATAGCATATTTTCATTTAAAAAAATTCAATAATGATTTCTTAAAATCCCTGGGGAACAACCTGAACAGTAACTCTGATCTGTATTCAGTTTTTTGAGTTTCTACGAAATTTTGTTCATCCCCTGCTTTGAAAAATTCAGGAAATTTCGCAGCAATCAATATAGTTGAACATAGCGTTTTTTCATTCATAAAATGATTAAAAAATTATGCCTCGATATCCCAAGGGAACAATCCCAGCAGTAACTCTGATCCGAATTCATTTCCTAGAAGATCTGCGAAATTTGGTTCATCCCCTGCCAAGGAAAATCCAAGAAATTCCGCAGTAGTCAATGTAGTTGAACATAGCGTATTTTCATTCATCAAAAAATTCAAAAAACGATGTCGTGAAATTCCTAGGGCACAACCCCAGCAGTAACTGTGATCTGAATTCAATTTTTAGAAGTACTACGAAATTTTTCCAACCCATGCTTAGGAAAATTCAAGAAATTCCGCAGTAATTAATCTAGTTAAACGAAGCATTTTTTCATTCATAAAACAATTTAAAATTATGCATTAAAACCCCTAGAAAACCACCCCAGGAGTATATCTGAAATGAATCCAACTTTTAGAAGCTCTACGAAATTTCATCATCCCCTGCTTAGGAAAATCTAAAAATTCCACAGCAATCAATATAATTGAACATAGCATTTTTTCATTCATAAGGAAATAATACTGTATGCATTAAAATCCATAGGAAACAACCCCAGAAGTTAATCTGATCTGAATTCAATTTTTAGAACTCTACGAAATTTGTTCATCCCCTGCTTAGGAAAATCCAGGGAATTCCACAGCAATCAATGTAGTTGAACATAAGCATTTTTTTATTCATAAAAAGATTCAAAAATTATACCTTGAGATCCCTAGGAAACAACCCCAGAAGTAAATCTGATCTGAATTCAATTTTTAGAGGCTCGACCGAATTTGTTTATCCCCTGCTTAGAAAAATCCGAGGAATTCTGCAGCAATCGATGTAGTTGATCATAGCATTCTTTCATTAAAAAAAAAAATTTTTAATTATGCATTGAAATCCCTAGAAAACAACCCCAAAAGTATATCTGATCTGAATTCATTTTCTAGAAAATCTACGAAAGTTGTTCATCCCCTTTTTAGGGAAATCCAAGAAATTCCGCAGCAATCAATGTTTTTGAACATAGCGTATTTTAATTCATCAAAAAATTAGAAAATTATTTCCTAAAATCCCTAGGGAACGACCCGAGCAGTAACTATGACCTGAAATAAGTTTTTAGAAGTTCAAAGAAATTTTGTTCTTCCCCTGCTTAGGAAAATCCAAGAAATTCCACAGCAATCAACGTACTTCAGCATAGCATTTTTTCATTCATAAAAAAAATTCAAAAATTATGCCTTGAAATCCCTAGGGAACAACTCCAGCAGTAACACTTGTTTGAATTCAATTTTTAGAAGTTCAACGAAATTTTTTTTTATCCCATGCTTAGGAAAATTCCAGAAAATCCGCAGCAATGAAAGTAGTTGAACAAAGCGTTTTCTCATTTATAAGAAAATTCAAAAATTATGTCCTAAAATCCTTAGGGAACAGCCCCAGCAGTAACTCTGACCTGAATTCATTTCCTAGAAGATCTGCGAAATTTGGTTCATCCCCTGACCAGGAATTTGCGAGAAATTCCGCAGTAATCAATGTAGTTGAACATAGCATTTTTGATGCATAAAAAATTCAGAAATTATGTCTGGGAATCCCTAGGGAACAACCCCAGCAGTAACTATATTCTGAAATCAATTTTTAGAAGTTCTACGAAATTTCGTTTCATCCCCTGCATAGGGAAATCCAAGAAATTCCGCAGCAATCAGTGTAGTTCAGCAAAGCATTTTTTCTTTCATAAAAAAATGACAAAATTATGCATCAAAATCCCTAGGGAACAACCCCAGCAGTAACTCTGATCTGAATTCAATTTTCGAAAGTTCTACGAAATTTGTTCATTCCATGCTTAGGAAAATTCAAGGGATTCCGCAGTAATCAATGTAGTTGAACAAAGAATTTTTTCAACCATAAAAAAATTCAAAAATTGCTCATTGAAATCCCTAGGAAACAACCCCAGATGTAAATCTGATCTGAATTCAATTTTCAGAAGGTCTACAAAATTTGTTCATCCCCTGCTTAGGAAAATCCAAGAAATTCCGCAGCAATGAATGTAGTTGAACATAGCATTTTTTCATTCATAAGTAAATTTAAAAATTAGGCTTAGAATTCTTGGGAAACAAACCCAAAAGTAAATCTGTTTGAATTAAATTTTTATAAGCTCTACGAAATTTGTTTATTCCTTGCTTTTGAAAATCCAAGAAATTCCGCAGCAATCAAGGTAGTTGAGCATAGTTTTTTTTATTCATAAAAAAATTCAAAAATTATGTCTTAAAATCCCTAGGGAACAACTCCAGCGGGAACACTAGTATGAGTTCAATTTTAAAAGTTCAACGAAATTCGTTCATCCCATGCTTGGGAATATTCAAGAAATTCTGCAGCAATCAAAGTAGTTGAACAGAGCTTTCTTTCATTTATGAAAAATTCAAAAATGATGTCTCGGAATCTCTAGGGAACAACCCCAGCAGTAATTCTGATCTCAATTTATTTCCTCGAAGATCTGCGGAATTTGGTTCATCGCCCGCCAAGGAAAATCCAAGAAATTCCGCAGCAAGTAATGTAATTATGTGTTGAAATTCCTAGGGAACAACCCCAGCCGTGACTATAATCTGAAATCAATTTTCAGGTGTTCTACGAAATTTTGTTTATCCCCTGCTAAGGGAAATTCATGAAATTCCACAGCAATCAATGTAGTTGAACATAGCGTATTTAAAAAAAAAAATTCGAAAATGATGGCTTAAAATTCCTAGGGAACAACCCCAGCCGTGACTATGATCTGAAATCAATTTTCAGGCGTTCTACGAAATTATGTTTATCCCCTGCTAAGGGGAATTCATGAAGTTCCGCAGCAATCAATGTGGTTGAACATAGCGTTTTTTCAAAAAAAAAACCCCGAAAATGATGGCTTAAAATCCCTAGGGAACAACCCCAGCAGTAACTCTGATCTGTATTCAGTTTTTTGAAGCTCTACGGAATTCTTGTACATCCCCTGCTTTGGAAAATCCGAGAAATTTCGCAGCAATCAATGTAGTTGAACATAGCGTTTTTTAATTCATAACAAAATTTAAAAATTATGTCTTGAAATCCCTTGGGAACAATCCCAGCAGTAACTCTAATCTGAATTCATTTCCTAGAAGATCTGCGAAGTTTGGTTCATCCCCTATCAAGGAAAATCCAAAAAATTCCGCAGTAGTTAATGTAGTTGAACATAGCGTATTTTCATCCATCAAAAAATTCAAAAAATTATGCCGTGAAATCCCTAGGGAACAACATCAGCAGTAAATCTGATCTAAATTCAGTTTTCAGGAGTTCTACGAAATTTTGTTCATCCTCCGCTAAGAAAAATTCATGAAATTCCGCAGCAATCAATGTAGTTGAATATAGCGTAATTTCCTTTAGAAAAAATTCAAAAACGATGGCTTAAAATCCCTAGGGAACAACCTGAACAGTAACTCTGATCTGTATTCAGTTTTTTGAAGTTCTACGAAATTTTGTTCATCCCCTGCTTTGAAAAATCCAGGAAATTCCGCAGCAATCAATGTAGTTGAACATAGCGTTTTTCATCCAGAAAAAAATTCAAAAATGATGTCTTGAAATCCCTAGAGAACAATTCCAGCAGTTACTCTGATCTGAATTCAATTTTTAGAAATTCTGCGAAATTCGTTCATCCCATGCTTAGGAAAAATCAAGAGATTCCGCAGCAATCAATGTAGTTGAACATAACGTTTTTTGATTCATAAAAAAATTCAAAAACTATGTTTCGTAATCCCTTGTGAACAATCCTAGCAGTAAGTCCGATCTGAATTCATTTCCTATAAGATCTGCGAAATTTGGTTCATTCCCTGACTAGGGAAATCCATGAAATTCCGCAGCAATCAATGTAGTTCAACATAGCGTATTTTCCTTAAAAAAAAATTCAAAAATGATGGCTTAAAATCCCTAGGGAACAACCCCAGCAGTAACTCTGATCTATATTCAATTTTTGGATGTTGGACAAAATTTGGTTCATCTCCTGCCAAGGAAATTGCAAGAAATTACGCAGTAATCAATGTGGTTGAACAAAGCGTATTTTCATCCATGAAAAAATTCAAAAATGATGGCCTAAAATCACTAGGGAACCACCTGAACAGTAACTCTGATCTGTATTCAGTTTTATGAAGTTTTACGAAATTTTATTCATCCCCTGCGTTGGAAAATACAAAAAAATCCCAAAGCAATCAATGTAGTTGAACATAGCGTTTTTTCATTCAGAAAAAGATTTAAAAATTATGTCTTCATATCCCAAGGGAACAATCCCAGCAAAAACTCTGATCTTAATTCAATTTTTAAAAGTTTGACGAACCCATGCTTAGGCAAATTCAAGAAGTTCTGCATTATTCAATGTAGTTGAACATAGCGTTCTTTCATTCATAAAAAAATTATGTCTTGAAGTCCCTAGGGAACAACTCCAGCAGTAACTCTGATCTTAATCCATTTTCTAGAAGATCTGCGAAATTTGGTTCATCCTCTGCCAGGAAAAATCCCGGAAATTCCGCAGTACACAATTTAGTTGAACATAGCGTATTTTCATTCATCGAAAAATTAAAAAAATGATGTAGGTAAATCTCTAGGGAACAATCCCAGCCGTAACTTTGATCTTTATTCAGTTTTTTGAAGTTCTATGAAATTTCGTTTATCCTCTGCTTTGGAAAATACAATAAATTCCACAGCATTTAATGTAGTTGAACATAGCGTATTTTCATCCATCAAAAAATTTAAAAAATGATGTCGCGAAATCCCTAGGGAACAACCCCAGAAGTAACTCTGATCTCTATTCAGTTTTTAGAAGTTCCACGGAATTTGGATCATCCCTCGCTTAGGAAAATCCATGAATTCCGCAGTAATCAATGTAGTTGAACAAAGCGTTTTTTGATTCATAAAAAAATTCACTAATTATGTCTGAAAATCCCTAGGGAACAACCCCAGCTGTAACTCTGATCTGAATGCAAGTTTCAGAATTTCTACGAAATTTGTTCGTCCCATGCTTAGAAATATTCAAGAACATAGTTGAACATAGCGTTTCTTCATTTAGAAAATATTTCAAAAATTATGTCTTTAAATTCCTAGGGAACAATCCCAGCAGTGCCCTGATCTGAGTTCATTTTTTAAAAGTTCTACGAAATTTCGTTCATCCCCTGTCAAGGAAAATCCAAGAAATTCCGCAGCAATCAATGTAGTCGAACATGGCGCTTTTAGTCATAAAAAAAAACAAAAAATGATGTCTTAAAATCTCTAGGGAACAATCCCAGCAGTAACTCTGATCTGATTCAAATTTCTACATGTGCTACAAAATTTTGTTCATCCCCTGCTTAGGAAAATCCAAGAAATCCCGCAGTAATCAATATCGTTGAACATAGCGTTTTTTGATTATCCAAAAATCCAAAAAATAATCTCGTAAAATCCCTAGGGAACAACTCCAGCAGTGACTCTGATCTGACTTCAATTTTTAAATGTTCTACAAAATTGGGTTTATCCCTCGCTTAGGAAAATCCAAGAAATTCTGCAGCAATCGATGTAGTTGATCATAGCATTCTTTCATTAAAAAAAAATTTTAATTATGCATTGAAATCCCTAGAAAAAAACCTCAAAAGTATATCTGATCTGAATTCAATTTCTAGAAAATCTACGAAAGTTGTTCATCCTCTTTTTAGGGAAATCCAAGAAATTCCGCAGCAATCAATGTGGTTGAACATAGCGTATTTTAATTCATCAAAAAATTAGAAAATTATTTCCTAAAATCCCTAGGGAACAATCCCAGCAGTAACTCTGATATGAATTCAATTTTTAGAAGATCTGCAAAATTTGGTTCATGCCCTGCTGAGGAAAATCCAAGAAATTCCGCAGCAATCAATGTACTTGAACATAGCATTTTCTCATTTATAAAAAATTCAAAAATTATTTCTTAAAATTCCTAGAGAACAACCCCAGCAGCAACTCTGATTTGAATACAATTTTTATATGTTCTACGAAATTCGTTCATCTCCTGCTTAGGAAAACCAAGAAGTTCCGCAGTAATTAATGTAGTTGATCATAGCGTTTTTTCATTCAGAAAGAATCCAAAAATTAGGTCTTAGGGAACAACCCCAGCAGTAACCCTGATCTGACTTCATTTTGAGAAGATCTGCAAAATTTGATTCCTCCCCTGCTTAAGAAAATCCAAGAAATTCCGCAGCAATCAATGCAGTTGAACATAGCATTTTTTCATTCAGAAAGGAATTTAAAAATCCTTTCTCAAAATCTCTAGGGAATAACCCTAGCAGGAACCCTGATCTGACTCCATTTTTCAGAAGATCTCCAAAATTTGGTTCATCCCCTTCTTATGAAAATCCAAGAAAATCCGCAGCCATCAATGTAGTTGAACATAGAATTTTTTCATTCATAAAAAAGTTAAAAAATTTTCTCCTAAAATCGTTATGGAACATCCCCAGCAGTAGCTCTGATGATAATTCAATCTTTTGAAGTTCTAAATCTACATAGGGAGCTTCCATAAATGAGGTCACAGTCCTGTGGGAGGTTAGGGAGATCAGATCATCTGTGACAGTTTGTAAAAGAAGGGTGGATGGGGTTCTTGACAATGTGATGGCACAAATTTTTCACCCAATAAAATAATGCTTCAGTAGGAAAATTTGTGAAGTTTTATTTAAATTTTAATTTGCTTAGATGTTGTTCAGGCGTTTGTATTGCGCACGTGAAATCTTTACACCGAAGTAAACTGCAAAAGAAGCTATAGAAATTTGAAAAATATATAAGGTAAAACTTTTACGACGTAACAAGTATAATCGTTTGATTAAATATGTATAAACAGAAATTTCTTTAGTTTCAATCATATATTCAACTTCTCACATACCGTAGAAAAAAAATGCTATTATTTCCAAATAATTGCAAAAATTTGTTCGATTATTTAAAAATTTTAATTTCGAATGAAAAATTGAGAATTGAAGATATCAAACGATACCAATTTTTATTTTTTTTTATTTTTCGGATTTCAACCCAGAAATTTTATCCCCTTTGCTCGAACAATCCGAATAATTTACGACTCTCACTCTATCCAAATGTACGTCTCGGGTTCTAGAGAACAAATTTTTTATCTGGTGTAGAATTCTTAGATGATTGTGATTTTCGGGGTGACGCAATGAAGGCTAGGAGGATCAGCTATTCGGGGAATGCCAAAGTAGTGCATGGTCCAGCTCAAGGTGTGGACTGTGAAGCACCCTGAACACGAGTTGACGCGGAGAGTATTGGTTTTGTGTATCGAAGAGTATTTTTTGACGAATACCGCTTAAGTGTTGAATGAACATGGTAATATATTTGACACCTTGCACTGATGGGAATTAATAGGCGTGGACAAGAAACGAAAGACATAACTATTCACATGTTGCGGGGTACTCTTCGCCTCTCGAAAGTGTCATGCAGCCAGGTGCTGAGCATTAGAATCTCACGTGAGGATTATTCATGGCAAATCACTTATTCGTGGGGTGCCCGATGAGATGGGGTGCCTGATGCATTGGGGTGAGACTCACTAAGCGTAGCTCTCATCCTCCCTTTTTGTACAACGAAAACCGCTTATACGAATCAACACAATCATCCTGGGCGCGGAACTGAAACAGGGTATAGAAGAAGTAAATACATAATAATAAAGTGAATATAAAAAATTCTATATATAACTAACAGAATGTCTTTACAATGTTTTACCTAGGGTAGAAATATATGTTATGATGTTATCTGGTACAATTTTTTTCATGGATATTCACGTTTCTGGTTTCAATTAAAATTTTAAAAAGTGATGAGGCCGGGCAGTCCGTAAGTTTATCTACATTTATAAAACAGTCTAGTCTAAACGTACAAACCTGCCAACGGGAAGAAAACGTGGGTTGTGAGCGGATGTATAGAACTACCTTCAAAAAATGCGAGTCTATATGATTGAAAAATCAATTCATTACCTCAATAATAACATGCATGGAAAATAGTTTTTTATACTTGTTAAGATAGCATAAATTTGAGGCTGCGGGTGATTGAATACTACTCACCACTAACGACCGCAAAAATAAAAAATAAAATATATATATAAATTAAACAATTTTAATATTAACCAAACAAATACATCTTTTATATAAGAAATGTGACCTCTTTCGATAAAATTTTAATAGTTATCAAACAACTGTATCTTGATTGGTTTTTTTCTTTCCCCATAAAAGTGGGGATGGATTTTCTTGTAATTACATGCTTCCCTAATACGCTTATTCTTCGCAAGTTTTTCCGAAGAATGATCGCCCAATATTTTTGTGTGTTGATCTGGCTTAATAGTGTAATGATAA
>WSXT02167336.1:0-40406 GCA_011762715.2 Neuroterus valhalla | reverse complement strand
AATATTTGTTATATTTTATTTAGTGAAATCTTTTTAATATTTTTATTCTATATTAAAATTTTAATGATTATAAATATTATTAATATTTTCCATGGAACATTTCCTCGGTTTTTACATATTATTTTAGACCTAATAATTTATTTATATATAATAAAATGATCAGTAAACATCATTTATAAATAATTTTTCAAATTAATTATAAATAATTTTTTTTTACAAAATAATTATAATTCATATATTATTTATGAGTTGATTTTTCAATCATTAATTTCAAATTAATTTTATTCAAGTATATTTTTAAAAAAGTAAATGATTTTCAATAATTATAAAAAATTATTGAAAAATCCTAAATTATATAGATAAAAATTATGTATTCAATCATAGTCAATTTTCTTCAAATAGAGTTAAAATCGAACTTCAATGTAATAAAATTGATAGTTAGAAGAAGAGTAATTTTCCTTCAGTAAATTTGTCTCCTCAACCAACTTTTTTCCAATCTTTAAAATTTTTGAATCTTCTCTGCAAAAATAATTATATGAAAAATCATGAAGTATGTATTCTAATAATATTGTTATGAATAATTGATTAATCGATCATCTCAGTTTTAGTGTTAATAATAATAGACAATTTCTTGTTATATTATTAATATTACCTATTTTTTTCAAATTTAATTTATATTATTCATTCAATAAAGTCCTTTCTAAATAATATTCAGAATTTTATCATAGATAAAAAACAATCTGGCTTACGCCGATTTAAATCAAATCATAAAAATCGAACAGACTTAATTTATAAAATTCTTCTTTCATAATTTATCTTAATTTAACATCGAGGTCATAATCTCATTTATCAATATGATCTTTTTAATTAAATTATGATGTTATCCCTACAGTAACTTATTCTCATATTTATATGTTGAATTTAATTTAAAATAGAATTTTTTTTTCAATATCCCCAATTTAATAATTGGATAAATTTATATTTTATATCCTGAATCGAAGAATTAAATGAATTTATATATAATATAAACTTTTTAATACAAATTAAATAATTATAAAGTTCTACAGGGCCTTGTCGTCTAATAATTATATTTAAGATTTTTTACTTGAAAATAAAATTTGATGATTATTTGAAATAATAAAATTAATATTCTATTAAATCTTTCATTCTAGTCTAAAATTAAAAGACACATTATTATTTTTATTATTACTATATTTCAGTATTTAAGTACATGAATTTTCAAATCCTTTTTGATCTTGATCAATTATTTCATTGGATTCACCTTTCTCTTGGAGTTCGCTAAATTCACTCAGATTTCATTCAATTTTTTTTTTAAATTCACTTGAATTTTGTCAAGTTTTCCTTTCATTCTGTTCATAGTCTATTGATTATGGATCTCATCAAAGTCTCTTACATTTTTAAGAATACTTCTGCCCTGGATTCAATTCTACTGAAATTTATATTTCTAAAGTAGGTTTAAAAAACATTTGGAAAATAATATTCTTGTTTGAATATCCACCTTCATGAACTATTTTGTTAAAAACCATTCTTTTTTTGTTATCGTTAATTGATTTCCATAATTGTAAGTTCAACTGTTCAAATTTTTGTAGGAAAATTTGTTTCTGTTGAAAATTTGAATATTCTTTTCAAAATTGATTTATTTTGCAATACTTGATCTGTACAAGCGTGAGGGGTAGTGGGTCTCATTGGAAGGGGAAGGTAACCCAGGTACTGCGCGCGCAAGTGGGCATCGCCCTTTATAATCCCTCAGTCCCCCTGGGACCAAATGGTAATCCTCTTGGACCCACTTCGACCTAGCGGATCGGACGGACTTAGGCTGAGATAGGATATTCAGGTTACCTGGTAAGGTTGGCCAAGGGATCAAATGGCGTGGATTTGCAAACTTGTAACATGCACCACGTACTAAATAAGCTTAGATGAAGATGAGCGAATCCGGGCCAGGGCGTGATCCCGACGTAAACTCTTCGCCCACGGTCTCTTGTCGGTTCCCAGGTGAAGGTAATCACATTCCGCGTTCCACGGTAATGGTGAACGAATACAGCCTCCGGGCTGTAACGGCACCATCTGCACCAGCACCCTATTCACTCCAACTATGACTCTGAGACCAGAGTGCACCTACTTGCCTGCCACGGTCAAATTGCCTTTCTCTCTAATTATTATTCTTCAATGAGACGAATGACAGGAACCACCTCCCGGAAATACTGCCCTTAGCGATTCTAAAGACTCTGGAGTATCTAAACACTCTAGAGTATCTCAAGACTCTGGAGTGTCTGAAGACTCTAAGGCGAATCTATCACGATCTAGTCATAAACATCGATGCGCTTCTAACCTACTTTAGACCGTAGCCTATCGGGAATGCTTCATCACTTCTTATCTATGATTCAAGGAAAGTTATTTGCATAACGTTATAAAGTGAATTTCAGATAGTTATGAAAATTTATATGCACGTATGTTAATTTTATGCGCATTTTAATTTAATTGATAAAGAGGTAATTCGCAGATTGACGTACTGATATTGGAAGCATGCAAGACAGTATGGGATTACTCACATGCTATTTTTTCTATTACTAAATTATAAACACATAAATGCAGTTGAAGAGTTAGTATCCTTGCTAGCATCCTAGATGACAATGAGACTGTTCTTATGCCATGATAATCCTTTCACAAAGCTGGCTCCTCGCATGATGAGGATATCTTATTCGCTTATTATTTCTCAGTGGAAAAAACTTAACAACTAGGTGGCAACACCATTTATACAAGTAGTTTCAAATTAATTGAGTACTCTCGATCTTTTTACAAATTTTTTACAAGGATCAACAAATTATAGATGTGCTCCAATTTGACCTACCCGCCCAAACGAAAATCAAACCGTCCTTAGCCTATGATGAGTCTTTTCCAAAGTTTGCTCCCTACATGATACTGTCGTAACCGCTAATTAGAGGTCTGCGAGGTTTTGCTGTAGAAAATCAAGGGTGCTTTCCGCCATTTTGAATCTGCCATCTTCGATCCACCATATTGGTCATAAAGATGTCGTTTTCCTAACTGTTAATTTTGTTTCAGAGGCCATGGAGACCTCCATTTCTCTTAGAATTCATATGGCGGATTGAAACTCACAAAAATGGAAGGATTTTGATATATAAAAATTTTTATTCGAGGGTTCCGGGGTCGCTGGTTATGTGTATGAAGTCGCGAGATTGACATTATCATCAACAAGAGAATCTGATCGGCAACTACGTTATCTAATCATTGTAATGATTTCACAAAAATTTCGTTGATACAATGTCTAGACAGTTTTTTATACAATACGGAATTTCAGAGATCAGTATTGTTCTATCCGTAAATTTCAGTACGCCATTTTGAATCAGCCATCTTGTTGATGGGAATGTCAATCTTGCGATTCCATATTCATAATCAGCGACCCAAAAACCCTCTAATAAAAGCTTTTATAGATTGAAATCCTTCGATTTTGTGAATTTCGATCCGCCATTTTTGATCCGCCATTTTGAATCTACCATCTTGCATCCGCTATCATGGTAATAAAGATGTCGATTTTCTAATTGGTAATTCTTATTCAAATACCACCAAGGCCTCAATTTCTTTTAAAAATTTGTACCTGGAGGTCTTGGTGGTCTCTGAGTGAGAATTTACAGTGAGAAAATCGACATCGACACCAAAATGGTGGATTCAAAATGGCGGATTGATATTCACAAAATCGGAGGATTTCGATCTATAAAAGCTCATATTCGAGGGTTCCGGAACCACTGGTTATGGATATAAAATCGCAAGATTTATATTCTCATCAATCAAAGAATCTTATCGAATAATGCAGTTGCCAATAAGATTCTATCGTTGATGAGAATGTCAATCTTTCGATTTCAAATTCATAACCAGCGGATCCGAAACCCTCAAATATAAGCTATAATAGATTGAAATCCTTCGTTTTTCTGAATTGCAATCCGCAATTTCGAATCCGCCATCTTGGATCCGCCATCTTGGTAATGAATATGTCGATTTTCTAACTGTTGATTCTTATTCACAGACCACCAAGACCTCCATTTCTTATTGAAATTTGTACTGGAGATCTTGATGGTCTCCGAATATGAATTTACAGTTAGAAAATCGACATCTCTATTACCAAGATGGCGGATTCAAAATGTTGGTTCGAAATTCACAAATCCGCATCCGCTGGTTATGAATATGAAGTTGCAAGATTGATATTCTCATCAATCAGAGAATCTAATCGGATATTGCAGTTGTCGATAAGATTCTCTTGTTGATGAGAATGTCAATCTTGCAATATCATATTCATTACCAGCGACCCCAAAACCCTCGAACGAAAGCTTATATAGATCGAAATCCTTCGATTTTGAACATTTTAAACCCAGCACATGACCTCAAAAGTAGCGGAACCCCCCATTTTCCGAGTATATATCCTCAAACATCCCAAAATACTGACGTGATGGACATATTCTGGACTCCAATTCGGATCCTTTGGAAAAATCACTCCGGAAAGGACCTCTCGTTTTCCAACGACAGATGCAACCCCATCCTTTGCAGACCCGTGATTATTACTCCCAGGGAAAAACTTTTCCATTCAGTGATAACACGAAATATAGTAGCAGATTATAATCAATTCAATAAACCTAATCTTTCAACAAACCTCTGACAGAATTCTAGTAATTATGAACCATGTTGCGTTAACTCGAACACTCAGTAGAGCGAGCACCCATCCACTGAACCAAATCAAAGCTCGAGAGTACAAGTGGCACTATTAGTCGCGGTTCGGTGGTTTCGAAGCGACTCAGCGGACCCGGTCCTGAAACAAGATAGAAAGTGGGAAGAGATAAAGATAAATTTACAGAGCAGTTAGGAAAGGATAGAGAGGTTTCAAGGGAGTGTGCGTGGCTTTTGATGTAATGTGCGGAGCGGGTGTGTCGTTTGTCACCTTTGGTCGTATTTGTGTTAGCATTCGCAGCAGTGAGGGTAATTTGTAGTAGTAAGGGGCTGAGGTGGGTACTTATTCCCGCTGAAGCCATTCACCGAATTCCCTGTTCAATGAGTCGCAGATCAAATACGCAATGACGTAAGAGCCCTAGCGCAGCGCCGTAATCAGAGAGCCGCTACATTCGACCATGCGCATGATTCAAGTCCGGCTTCAGATCCCTGATGCGAGTCCACGTCGCGGGGGACTCATTATGATCGGTTGCAATGTAATTTACAACCTGCCTCATGAAACGATCAGCAATGTTAACAAGCCTGACAAGGTGTCGCGTGTCTTCTCGGTGCTATAAATTCACTTGCCGTAGAAGCACCTGCTCAAGGAGATAATCTCCTATAGAGTACAATGTAGCTTCTAGAATCAGAGTCCATACTTTTACTAAAAAAGACAATGCATTAAGAGTTCCCTACATTTACATTGTAATGAATGATGCAAATTGTAAAATGTTTCAAGGTGCAGTTAGCCTCAGTTTTACCTCAGCTGTCTAGTACGCTGCGATCGCAAAGTTACTGCCTGGCAGTATACGGGTTACTAATCGCTAGCGGCGCGAAGACTCAAAGTGTTACGTGACACTTGACCTTTGAATCATAGTCAAACGTCCAGGATGATTACTGGCTGCGATTCCGTTGCAGAAAGTATATCTTGATCATGACCGCCCTCGCGTCACAAATCAGAAAAAATCCTCAGATGATCTCACGTCCCAATTTTAGAAGATGATTCCTTCTCAAATTGCTCTGTTTGATTGACACCCATTAATCATCTTTTTGTTTGTTTCAGATTTAACGCTGCCGACATGTCGGCCTTGAGGGCCGGGCTCTGCCGACGCAGTATCTACCTGGTCATTTTGCTCGCAGTGCGATCCTCGCATTCTGGTCAGTTTTTGCACTAAATTCCTTCTTTACAATGATAATTTTTTCTTGCATCAAGAGGCCGTCACGCTTAGTCTCTGGCACGCTGCGGCAAACAGGATTCGCAAAAAGTTGATTAAAGAAAAGAAGTCTTCTTGAAATTGAAAACTGTTGAAATTTGGTACATTTTGTTGACGCTTCTACCGATTTAAATAACTCTTAAGAGTCTGAACAAAATTAATTAATATACATGCCGGAACACTTATCAATCTATTATTGATGTTGGTTGATAACTTTTTTACCATGCTGTTTCGAGTTTCCCATAAGTCCTTCGGTCTTCAAGAAACTTGATCCTCTTCTTCAAATTATCATTCTCTGCTCTTCTTGATCGACTTCCGTCCATGAAAAGCCGGTTTCCACGAGAGCTTAAAAACCACCTGAATACTCTGGAATAAGTTTATTGTACCATTAATCGCTCGGCAAGTTCCATAAAGTTACGACTTCCTAGCAGGTTCCCGGGAACTGAAAGATTTCATCTTCGCTGAAGAGGAAAATGCTCCGCCTCTAGAAGAAAGTAAAAAGTTGATTTACATTTTTCATCTTTTTAAAATATTGTGATAATGACTCACATAAGAGAATATTCACCGTTAGTAATGATGCATAATCTTCTGATAATGATTCTGGGTCAGAGATTCGCGACTTGAAGGATTTTGAATGTCATTATTCCCTCATTTTTTATCAGTGATGATGGACAAAGAAGAATTTAACAAAATTTTTTGCTCTTCAGTGAACATCCACGCTCAAATAGGTTCAATTCTATTCCTAGAAAAAAATGGCCTAATGGTATGATAAGCCTGTCACAAAAAATTGCGCTTTCCGTATGATGATGGCATGAGCATGAATTCTCATTTTTTAGATATTAGCAATGAAACAATAATATTAGAATAACCTTTTTAGGCATTGTGGTGATAACTTGTAAAGAGAGGCCCTTTCCGTTAGAGATAATTCCTAATCATCTAAATATGTAATCACGAATTAGAGATTTGCAAATATAAATATACTGAATGTTATTTTTTTCTTACTTGTTCATCACTTATAATCCAATAATAAGGATGTTGCAACAATTTTTTTTTAATTACCTTCAGCTGAATAGTTTTGATTTGACCAAGTCCAGAAGGAAATCAGATGGCTTATATGGGAGAGCCTTTTTTGATAGCAACAATTCCTCATCCTATAATACTGATCCGTGGTCAAAGATTTAGAAGAAAAAGGATGAGTGATGATTGCCAAAGAGCATTAAGAACTTTTTTTCATGGACTGTACCTGAATAGTTCAAATTGGGTCGCCCAAAAAGAAAATCAGACTAATTTTAGGCAGTGCTGAATCTGTCACGAAAAATACGGTTGCTTTATTATGATGATGATAAAATAATAAATCATCATTATATATCGTCAATGAAAAAATAGCATTAGATATTGCTTTATCAATTATTTTATACACATCTGCATGAGAAAAGGTTCGAAAAATTGCGTCAGTGACTAATATAGTAGAGGCTTTCCCATCAGGAATAAATAATTCCTAATCCTCTGATATTGATTCAAGGTCAGAGATTTGCATGTAAGCTGCTGCTGAATTTAATCATTTTGTCATTTGTTTATCAGTGATATTTGACAAAGAAGGATATCATAAAAGTTTTTATTGTCCAATGGGCATGTATACCTCAAAAGCTCTAATTTAACCCATCCTAGAAGAAAATAGGACCATTTTTGGGCTATGATAAGCCTGTTACAGCAAATTACGCTTACCATATAATGATAAAATGATGACGAATTTTAACTATTTAGATACTAGCAATAGATAATCAGCATTAGATATTGCCTCATCCATTTTTTTATTAACATCTGTATGGAGGTAGCTACAAAAAATGGCAGTGATGACCAACATAGTAGGGCTTTTTAAGTAAAGAATAATTCACAATCCTCTGGTATTGATTCCGGGTTAGAGATGCGCAAGTTAGAGGATGCTGAATGCCATCATTTTCTCATTTGATTATCAGTGATAATTAACAAAGAAACATATAACAAAACTTTTTATCGTACAATAGGATTGTTTACCTCATAATATCTAATTTTACCCATCCTAGAAGAAAATAATACCATTTTATGGCTATGTTAAGCCTGTCACAGCAAAGTACTCTGCCCATTCGAGGATGAAATGATAATGAATCTTTAGTCTTTAGATACAAACAATAAATAAGGATCATTAGAAATTACCTCATCTTTTATTTTATTCAATGGAGGTCGCTTCAAAGAATGATGGTTATCACCAATTTAGTGGGGATTTTCCCGTTACGAATAATTTCCAATCCTCTGGTATTGATTCCGGGTCAGAGACTTGCATGTAAGATGCTGCTGAATTTAATCATTTTTTCATTTGTTTATCAGTGCTGATTGACAAAGAAAGATACAACAAATTTTTTTTTGTCCTATGAGCATGTATATTTCATAATCTTTAATTTGACCCATCCTAGAAGCAAATGAGATCATTTTTGGGCTATGATAAGCCTGTTACAGTGAAGTACGCTTTCTACATGATGATAAAATGATGAGAAATTTCAACTCTTTAGATACTAACAATATATGAGCATCATAAGACATTGCCTCATCTATTATTTTATTAACATCTTCATGGAGGTAGCTTCAAAAAATGACGGTGATGACCAATAAAGTAGGGCTTTTCAAGTTGAAATAATTCTCAATTCTCTGGTATTGATTCCGGATTAAAGATTCGAAAGTTAAAGGATGCTGAATGCCATCATTTTCTTATTTCTTTATCAGTGATAATTGACATAGGAGGATATAACAAAACTTTTTGTTGTCCAATGGGCATGTATGCCTCAAAATCTCTAATTTGACTCATCCTAGAAGAAAATAAGACAATTTTTGGACTTTGATAAGCCTATCACAGCAAAGCACGCTTTCCATATCATGATTGAATAATGACAAATCTTGACTCTAGATACTAACAATAAATGAGCAACATTAGACGTTGACTCATCAATTATTTAATCAAACGGAGATAGCTCTATAAAATTGCGGTGATGACTAATATAGTAGGGCTTTTCCCGTTTGGGATAATTCCCAATCCTCTGTTATAGATTCAGGGTCAGAGATTTGCATGTAAGATGCTGCTGAAATTCATCATTTTATCATTTGTTTATCAGTGGTAGTTGACGAAGAAAGATATAACAAAACTCTATGTAGTCCAATAGAAATGTATATCTCAAAATTTTTCATTTGATCCATCCTAGAAGAAAATAAGACCATTTTTGGGCTATGATAAGCCTGTCACAGCAAAGTACGCTTCCCATAAGATGATAAAATGATGAGAAAGTTTGACTCTTCAGATACTAAGAATAAATAAGCAGCATTGGATATTCTCATCTATTTTCTTATCAACATCTTCACGGGGATGGCTTCTAAAAATAGCGGTGATTACCAATATAGTGGGGATTTTCCCGTTAGGAATAATTCCCAATCCTTTGAAATTGATTCCGGGTCAGGTATTCGCAAATAAGAGGATGCTAAAGGGCACCATTTTTTCATTTTTTTATCAGTAACAATGAACAAAGAAGGATTTGACAAAACTTTTTGTTGTCCAATGGGCATGTATACCTCATAAGCTCTAATTTGACTCATCCTAGACGAAAATAAGACCATTTCTGGGCTATGATAAGCCGGTCACAGCACCGTACGCTCCCCATTTAGTGATAAAATTATGATAAATCCTAACTCTAGATGCTAACAATAAATAATAAGCATTAGATATTACCTTATTTATTATTTCATTAAATGAAGGTAGCTTCAAAAAATGGCGTTGATGACCAGTATAGTAGGGCTCTTCCCGTTAGAAATAATTCCTAATCCTCTGGTATTGATTCTGGGTCAGAGATTCGCACGTTAGAGGATGCTGGTGCCATTATTACCTCATTTGATTATCAATGATAATTGACAGACAAAGATAAAACAAATCTTCTTGTGGTCCAGTGGGCTTGTATACCTTAAAATCCCTAATTTGACGCATTCCAGAAGAAAATAAGACCATTTCTGGGCTATGATAAGCCGGTCACAGCAAAGTATCCTTCTCATACGATTCAAAGATGATGACGAATTTTCATTCTTTAGATACTAACAATAAATAAGAATCATTAGATATTGCCTCATCTACTATTTCATTAAATGAAGGTGGTTCCGAAAAATGGCGTTGATGACCAATATAGTAGGGCTTTTCCCGTTAGGAATTTTCCCAATCCTCTGGTATTGAATTCGCAAGTTAAAGGATGATGAATGCCATCATTTCCTCATTTGTTTATCAATGGTAATTGACAAAGAAAGATATGACAAATCTATTTGTTGTCCAGTGAGCTTGTATACCTTAAAAGCTTTAATTTGACCCATCCCAGAAGAAAATAAGACCATTTCTGGGCTATGATAAGCCTGTCAAAGCAAAGTACGCTTCCCATTTGAGGATAAAATGATACTGAATGTTTACGTTTTAGACACAAACAATAAATAAGGATCATTAGACATTACCTCATCTATTATTTTATCAGATGGAGGTAGCTTAAAAAATGGTGGTTATGACCAATATAGTGGGGATTTCCGCGTTAGGAATAATTCCCAATATTTTTGTATTGATTCCGAGTCAGAGATTCGCAACCTAAAGGATGCTGAATGCCATAATTTCCTTACTTGTTTATCAATGATAATGAACAAAGGAAGATATAACAAATCTATTTGTTGTCCAATGGGCTTCTATACTTTAAAAGCTCTAATTTGACTCATCCTAGAAGAAAATAAGACCATTTTTGGGCTTTGATAAGCCTCTCACAGCCAAGTACGCTGCCTATCTGATGATAAAGTGATGATGAATTATAACTATTTATATACTAACAATAAATTAGCAGCATTAGATATTGTCTCATCTATTATTTTATTAAATAGAGATAGCTTCAAAAAATGGCGATGATGACCAATAAAGTAGGGTTTATCCCGTTAGGAATAATTCCCAATCCTCTGGTATTGATTCCGGGTCAGGGATTCGCGAGTAAGAGGATGCTGACCATCCTCCTTTTCCACATCTTTTGCTTATTTGTCCTACTTTAATTCTCCTCTCTCCCATGCTCGACCCTAACTCTGCCTATAGGTGGAAAGGTCAGCAGCGGTCATCCAAGGAAAGACATAACGGAACGTGTGGGTGCAGCGTCAGCGTGACACGTATTAACTAATCGTATTAGTCTAGCTTGGAATAGCCTGTTTTCTTATTCCACGCTCATCGATAATCTCTCTTCAAACAAAGCTCTTGGACATCTCTATCCTGATGCCACTGACTAACTCCTAAATTCATATGTAGGCTTCATGCCTAGCTAAAAAATTAGGAGTTACTCAGTAGGAACGCCTAAATATTTGGGGTGGCCCACTACTAAGACACCCCTAATAATAATCAATGAACTCGTGCGCAGAAATTATATTCCTCATTTATTCCGATTGTTTTTGAGATGAGAATGTACTTGACCTTTGTACCACATCCGCGTGACCCTGAAAAAGGAAAAGAATTCACATGTGGGGTGTTTAACGATAGCGAGCAGACTATGCGGTTAATGGTAATGAACTTTCGCAAGGCAAGGTCGAGAGCGATGATTTCATAACATGAAACAACTCTGCTCTCGACTCTCGTAATATAAAAGCACCTGGTGGACTCTCTTTCTCTTTACACGTAATAGCGTCTCCCTTTATCTAAGAGCCGTTGAAGAGAGAGAGAGAGAGTGTGTGAAAATGAAACAAGATGTAGTGAGAGAGCACATCAACTTACCGACGGCGGTAGCTGCGCGGTCAATCTCAACTCCGAAGGAATTTCTCACGTTAAGCCATTTTAGGCACGGTAAAGCCCGGGTGGGTATCCGTTTGAAGGCTCTAGATGCCTTTTTCCACTGCGTTCAACTATTATCGATCTGGAGGTGATAGCAAGTGTCCATATGAAATCTCGACTGTTAATATACCGGCTGTACTTAAGAACAGGTTTTCTACAATTTTCGTCTCCCTTGGCCAAAATACAGGCAACTGGGTTTCTGCTAATAAAGCAGATGCAGGCGCAAATATGGTTGAAGATTTTTGGGTTGAGGATCCAACTACCCTGTTAGATATGAATTTTTCTGGTTAAACATTTATCGAAATGAAATAGAATTTTCCTAATTTTTTCCTCTTTTCTCACATTAGCAGACATAAAAATGAGAAAGAATTTTTTCCACACAATAGTTTTTGAGAAGAGATTGTCACGATGTGAGTCTTGAAATGTCTGATGGTATCTTAGTTCTAAACTCAATCTTGCAAGCATATTGCAGATGTTAAAATACTGATTGACTCTTTTGCTAATTTTGTATAGTCATTCGTTATTCCGTTACCTATTGTCGATTATATATTGATCTAAAAGAAAAACATGATATAGAGATGAAAAAGAGTCTTTCATAGAGAAGAAGAATATTGAGTCCTTTTGATCGATAACTGTATCCAAGCCAATTTTGGCAAAACAGTGTTGATTGATTGAGGTTTTACCTTAAGGATAACGGTTTAAGATACAAAAGTGGTATTCACGTTTTGACGAGAAAAGAATTTAGAAAAAAAATCGTTAGTTGCTTTGAGTTGGAGAAAAAGTAGCACAACCTTTCGAGAGATAGAGAAAACTGATTATTTAATAATAGATCGGAATCCAGGAAGATTTACACCTTCAAGTTTACAAATATTCCAGAACATTTAACAAGATTCCCGCAATTTGTTTCCTAATTTGTGGAGGACCCTCAGATATAACTCAGAAGATTTCAGAAGATTTTTAGGTTTGCAGGGAGTATCTGAAGATGCTAATTTTTTACAAAGATTTCAAAATTCCGAAAAGTTTTGAATATTTTGAAAGATTTTAAAAGATTTCAAAAGAATTGAAAGGATTTCGAAATACTTGAGAGGATTTCAGTACATTGACAAGATTTGAGTAAGATTTTGAAGATGACAACATTTCAGATATTTCAGATATTCAGATATTTGGATTCACAGAATCCAAAATATTTAGGAGATATCAAAAGATTTCAGAATATTACAAATACTTCAAGGATTTCAAAGAGATTTAAAAATATTCCAAAAGATTTGGGTGGTTTCCAGAAAGATTTCAGAAACATTCCAAAGATTTCAGAATTTAACAAAAATTCACAAAAATCACTTATGTTTCCGGAATGTGAGGAGATTCCAAAGATTTCCAAACATTTTAAATAACCTCTCAATCATTTTAGAAGATTCTAAAGATTCCTTAGATTCCATTTCCAAAGGTTTCGCGAAGATTGCAGAGATTTTTTTTTTCAAAAATTTGAAGGCATTATAAATTTTTCAAACAAAATTGAATACAGATTCCAAGAGATTCTGGAAGATTCCTAAGATTTCAGAAATATTTCAAAGATTACGGAAATTAATAAAGATTTTACAGAATCTAAAATATTCGGGAGATATCAAAGGATTTCAGAATATTACAAATATTTCAAAGATTTCAAAGGTATTCAAAAATATTCCAAAAGATTCGGGAGGTTTCCAGAAAGATTTCAGAAACATTCCAAAGATTTCAAAATTTAACAAGAATTCACAAAGATCGCTATGTTTCCGGAATGTGAGAAGATTCCAAAGATTTTCAAACATTTTGAATAATCTCTTAATCATTCCAGAAGATTCTAAAGATTCCATAGATTCCATTTCCAAAGGTTTCACGAAGATGGCAGAGATGCTCTTTTTTCAAAAATTTGAAGGCATTAAAAATATTTGAAACAAAATTGAATACAGATTCCAA
Source organism: Neuroterus valhalla (assembly GCA_011762715.2). Taxonomy (NCBI): domain Eukaryota; kingdom Metazoa; phylum Arthropoda; class Insecta; order Hymenoptera; family Cynipidae; genus Neuroterus; species Neuroterus valhalla. Next base: position 26,657 of record WSXT02167336.1, on the reverse strand, counting down.
TAGATTCTAGAAGATTCCCAAGATTCAAGAAATATTTCGAAGACTACAAAATTTGATAAAGATTTTACAGAATGTAAAAGGTTTGGAAGATATCAAAAGATTTCATAATATTACAAATATTTCAAATATTTCAAAGGGATTTACGAAGATTCCAAAAGATTTGAGAGTTTTTCAGGAAGATTCCACAGATTTCAAAATTTTATGAAGATTTCCAAAGATTACTCAGGTTTTCGGAATGTGAAAAGATTCCAAAGATTTTCAAAGAGTTTGGATAATCTCTCAATCATTTCAGAAGATTGCAAAGATTCCATTTCAAAAGATTTCACAAATTCTTTTTTTTTAATTTCAAGACATTTAAAATATATTTTTTTTAAATGCACAAAGCTTCAAAGAGATTTCAGAAGATCTCTATGATTCCAAATAGATTTTCAAGCATCCAGAGCGGTTCCAGAAAATTCCAGTATATTTCAGAAGATTTTCAAGATTTCAGAAAAATTTCGATTCTGGAAGATTCCTAAGATTTCAGAAATATTTCAAAGATTACGAAAATTGACAAAGATTTTACAGAATCCAAAATATTTGGGAGATACCAAAAGATTTTAGAATATTACAAATAGTTCAAAGATTTCAAAGGGATTCACAAATATTCCAAAAGATTTTAGGGGTTTCCAGAAATATTTTAGAAAAATTCCAAAAATTTTAAAATTTAACGAAGATTCACAAATATCGCTTAGGTTTCCGGAATGTGAGAAGATTGCAAAGATTTTCTAAGATTTTGGGTAATCTCTCAATCATTCTAGAAAATTCCAGAGATTGCACATATTCGATTTCAAAAGATTTCACAAAGATCGCAGAAATCCTTTCTTCGAAAATTTGAAGGCATTTCAAATATTTCGAAAAAAAAATGAACAAAGATTCCAAGAGATTCTGAAAGATTCCCAAGATTTTAGAAATATTTCAAAGATTACGAAATTTGACAAAGATTTTACAGGATCCAAAAGGTTTTGAAGATATCAAAAGATTTTAGAATATTACAAATGCTTCAAAGATTTCAAAGGGATTCACAAAAATTCCAAAAGATTTAAGAGGTTTTCAGAAAGATTTCAGAAAGATTCCAAAGATTTCAAAGTTTTATAAAGATTTTCAAAGATTACTCAGGTTCCCATGTGAAAAGATTCCGAAGATTCTTTAAGATTTTGGATAATCTATCAATCATTTCAGAGAAGACGAAAATTACATAGATTCCGTTTGAAAAGATTTAACAAAGTTTGAAAATACTTCAGAAAGATTTCAGAAATACTTTCAACAACTCAGAATTTCAAAAATTGTTAATTTATAGAATTTCCAAAGAAATTTCTTTAATTTTCTACGAAAGCTATTGCCAAAATAGTGCAAAATGTAATGTTCTGGTAATCTGGAATTATATCTGGAGAAAAATATATTTTTATGTTCTTTTGCTCATTTTGAAAATAAATATCTCTCCAATCGCAGTAACTAATTATCCTAATTGTACAATTATTTGCTTGCATTGTTCAGAAAGATAAAGTTGGAAAGAAAATTGGAAAAATGCCAATACCCTTTCTACTAATCAACACGTTCTTCAAATATATGACGAGAAAAATCATAAATTGTATATTTGAGAAATACATTCATTTAATTTTTATTGTTTTTCTTCATTCATTTATGTATCCTCCAAATGAGATGACTTTGAATTTCTTCAGCTTTCTTGTTCTAACCTCAACTTCTGGCACAATGCAAGAAAAAACTTGTACAATTATGCTAATCCGTAACTGCGATTCTCCATAAATTGCGATTTAAACTTTGCGCAATATAAATTATACTTCTTAGAATTGCAATATTATTTCTGATGGAATTCGGGAGATAAGACAATTGGTTATTCGAAAAACTTTGATTGCAACAGAACTTCTCGTCTTATCGCCTATTGGCATATTTTTAATACCAATACAATTTTTTTGTTCAAACTATATTTATTCATCTGGAAAAGGATTTTTTTATAACTGGATTCAATTGCATAAGAAAAGGTTGATTATTGAATTAGGTACTAATTTTATTCAAATAAAAACTAGTAAAATAGTTACCAGACATTTTTTCCCCCTTTTCAAGAAGTGAATTAGCTTATATTAGGGTCGTAAATCAATGAGGAGGATGAATGGATTTCTTCAGGTGAAGAACAATCGTAAGACATTAATAGTCTTTATTGGCGACCTTTATACCAACACGACAATAATCAACGTGTAGCAAAGCGCTTTGTACGATTACGTGCAAAACTGCGTAACGTGGAGGCATGCAGGTCGAGCCCGTCATGGGACAGGAGTCACGATAGTCCCCATTCACGGAGCTTGCTGTTCTCCGTACAATTCGATTCGCTATAAACTGTCTGCACCTCTCACGGAATGCTGATTCCCAACATAATCATCATCTCTTCAAAAAATTAATATAATCCCCAACACTAGAAGTAATCCATCATGGATCAGGACATGGATCCTTCAGATTCCGCAGTATCCAGATCCGGATCCGGATCCTTCATGTTCTTGAACATTCAGATCCGGAGCCGGGTCCTTCACGTTCTCGAACATACAGATCCGGATCCGGAACCTTCATGTTCTCGGACATCCAGATCCGGATCCTTCATGTTCTTGAACATCCATGCGGATCCTTCATGTTTTCGAACATTTAGATCCGGATCCGGATCCTTTATGTTCTTGAGCATTTAGATCCGGATCCAGATTCTTCATGTTCTTGAACATCCGGATCCGGACCTTTCATGTTCTCGAACATCCAGATTCGGATCCGGATAATTCATGTTCTCGAACATCCATACTCGGATCCTTTATGTTCTCGAACATCAAGATCCGGATCCTTCATTTTCTTGAACATCCAGATCTGGATTCTTCATGTTCTCGAACATCTTGATACGGATCCTTCATGTTCTCGGGCATCCAGATCCGGATCCTTCGTGTCCTTGAACATCTAGATCCGGATCCAGATCCTTCATGTTCTCGAACATCCAGACCCAGATCCGGATCCTTTATGTTGTTGAACATTCAGATCCGAATCCTTCTTGTTCTCGAATATCCAGATCCGGATCCTTTATGTTCTCGAACATCCAGAACCGGATCCCTCATGTTCTTGAACATCCAGATCCAGATCCTTCACGTTCTCAAACATCCAGATCCGGATCCTCCATGTTCTCAAACATCCAGTTTTGGATCCGGATCCTTCATGTTCTCAACATCCAAATCCGGATCCGGATCCTTCCTGTCCTTGAACATCCAGATCCGGATCCTACATGTTCTCGAACATCCAGACCCCGATCCGCTTCCGGATCCTTCAGAACATCCAGATCCAAATCCTTCATGTTGTTGAACATTCAGATCGGGATCCTTAATTTTCTCGAATATCCAATTCCGGGTCCGGATCCTTCATGTCATTGAACATCCAGATCTGGATCCTTCATGTTCTCGAACATCCAGATCTCGATCCTTTATGTTATCGATCATCCAGATCCGGATCCTTCATGTTCTCGAACATCCGGATTCAGATCCGGATCTGGACCCTTCATGTTCTCGAACATCCAGATCCGGATCCGGATCCTTCATGTTGTCGAACATTCAGATCGGGATGCTTCATTTTCTCGAATATCCGATCTCGGATCCGGATACTTCATGTTCTCGAACATCCAGATCCGGATCCGGCTCCTTCATGTTCTCGAACGTCCAGATCCGGATCCAGATCCTTCATGTTCTCGAACATCCAGATCCGGATCTTTGATAATCTCGAAGATCCAGATCCATATCCTTCATGTTCTCGAACATCCGAACCGTATCCTTCATGTTTTCGAACACCCGGATCTGGGTCCTTCATGTTCTTGAACATCCAGATCTGGATCCGGATCCTTCATGTTCTCGAACATCCAGATCCGGATCCTTAATGTTCTCGAAGATCCAAATCCGGATCCTTCATGTTATCGAACATCCAAATTCGGATCCTTACTGTTTTCGAACATCCAGAACCGGATACTTCACGTTCTTGAAGATCCAGATCCGGACCCGTATCCTCCAAGTTTCGAACAACCATATCCGGATCTGGAGCCCTAATGTTCTCGAACATCCAGATCCAGATCCGGATCCTTCGATTTCTCGAACATTCAGATCCGGATCCTTCATGTTCTCGAACATTTAGATCCGGATCCGGATCCTTCAATTCCTCGAATATCCAAATCCGGATCCTTCATGTTCTCGAACATCCAGATCCAGATCCGGATTCTTCATGTTCTCGAACATCCAGATGCGGATCCGGATCCTTCATGTTTTTGGACATCCAGATCCGGATCCTTTATATTTTCGGGCATCCGGATCCTCCATGTTATCGAAAATCTAGGTCCGGAGATGAGTAAAGGAATAATAGAGACAACTGCCCTACCAGAAGTGGGGCCTGAGAGATCAAGAATTCTCTCTCTGATGGGATTTGGTGCATTTTGGGAACAATTGAAACCAACTTCTGTCTGCGACACTTCAATCCCGGGGAAATGGCGAAACCAGTGAATGCTAGAGAGGTAGAGAGACGAGGGATTCTCTATCCTATGTCCTCGCTATACAATTCGTCCAAATAGGGTGAGGGTGTTGATGAGAATTTGCCCATGTACATGCTCGCACCATATGACGCCTTGACTTATTCCGTTGTTAAGCCAGGAGCAGATCCACCCTTCAGACAAACATATCCCAGCTGTAATTACTATGATAAACTTCGCGTTCTGAGGGTACATTCATCAAGCTTCTTGCGCACTCATCTATTTATCTCTCATGCACTCAAAAATAAATGAGTCTGCATAAACACGTCCCAGCAGAAGAGTCACTTCAGATCTTCAACAATTTCAAGAATTTTCTAGTTTGTTATCACCTCATCCGTAATACTCGCTGGCGAAAATCAATCCTTAAAGGGTTGCCTTCTATCGACTAGCTGCCGTTACCAAGACAATAACCTGATTCTCCCTTTTTGTTGCAGCTCCAGTATACGATCAAGATACCACACAAGTAGCAGAGTACGATGGAGGTATGCACGAGTTTTTGTTACAAAAACCGTTATCTACTTCAAGCTAGCTTAAAGATCCTTTAAAAGGAAATTCAATCCATTTACCTAATAATCTTCTTCCATTTGATTAATTTCATGAATTGCTAAAATTCTATGGTTATTATTTGAATTTCAGTTATTATATTTTTACTCAACAGGAGCAGCAGGTTGTTATTATAATTTCCAACACTACCAAGAGGGTGATCGTATCGTGACGAACGAACCATGCCTTAACTGCACGTGCCACAATCGGATGTTGATGTGTTATCTGAGGGTATGTCCATTTACAAAAGCTATTGGTCAGGATTGTACGGTAGAAAAACGACCCGACCAATGTTGTCCTGTGATAACATGTCCTGAAGTACCAGTGCAACTTCTCACGTCCACGACAAACTCCCCCGCAAGTTCTGGGTCAACCGAACTCGGCTTCCGAGACAATTATGGATGCAATGTCAACGATCGGTTCTATGCCGATGGCGCTCAACTCCCAATTGATTTCCATAATCCATGTGAACTCTGCTATTGTATCAGGAATCGAACGACTTGTGTTATGCAAGAATGCACACTGAGAGTGGCTGGATGTAGGCCAGTTTATCAACCGGGAATATGTTGTCCAGTCAAGTATAGCTGTGGTATGTTTGTTTTTATTGAATTCAATTTCAATCACAAGAAGAATGGAGTATACTAATGCAAAAAATTTGGAATTTATAGATTATGACGAAATAACGGACGAGACAACACCATCACCTGGCCTCATCATGACCACGACTGTGGCACCTGGCATTAGTGGACCGCAATGCTCCCACGAAGGAAAATTGTACGAAGACGGGGATCTTATTTATTCGACACAGCCATGTGAACATTGTTACTGCTTCCGTGGTGATATAGCATGTGCCGTTCAAGACTGCGGTACGCCAATGAAGACCCATGGAAAGAATTGCACTGCTCTCCCTCCTCCTGAGGGAGAGTGCTGCCCAACCACGTATCAATGCGGTAAGAAATCAATTTGCTTCGAATCAATCGAAAAAAACCTATTTTCTTGGATTGGATTTAGTATCATTCAAATAATCAAACAAAACCTAATTTTATATATAATTGTATGCTTTATCTTTTTCAGAAAATGATTTCGAAACTGCGACATCGCACATCCCAGAAGATGATAATCAAATGACTGAATCTGGTGAGTTGGATATTCAAACAGCTACCGGAATTGATGCACACGTGACTGAAGGAGCCATTATCACATATGATGGAGAACAGAAAACTGTAGATGATAAGTACCCAGGAGCAAATAATGTGATACCAGGAGATCATGAATTTGGCGACAGGACTACAGAGGTTGTAGTGGAACAGGCTACGCAAACAGAAAAGATTGAAGAGGTTGAACCTGATACTGTTTCACCCATAAAGGAAGATGGTACCATAAAACTTGAAGAAACAACACCGGGTGGTATTTCTCATGTAACTGAAGAGACGTCGGAATCTACTGTGGTCGGAAAACCAGTAGGAGATAGGAAGGATGAAGAAGTTCCAGCAACTGTTACCACTGCTACAGAAGAAGGTTATACCGGAAGTGCCGTAACTGAAGCATCAAGTTCAGCTGCTCCTGATCTTCCGCCGAGAACAGATGTCGAAAGTACAGAGACAACAGCTACTGAAAAGATACTGGGAACTCCAACAGAGGAAGAGAAATTATCAACTGAAATGGGTGATAAAGTACCAGAGACTGATGTTGAAAAATCGACTGCAGAACCAAGCATTCCTGAAGAAGGTACTGAAAGCACTCTTGATGTAACTACTAGTATTGAAACTTTCTCTGATCAGACTGAAAGAACTCCATCTCAGACGACACCCAAAGAAACTGAAACATCACCTGTTGAAGAAGCAACCACTCCAGTAATTGGAGAAACATCTTCGTCCACTGAAGCTGAGGAAAGTTCTGGAACTGAAGAAACAAGCAAGGCTGCATCGACTGAATCATCACCTATAGAGGCGGCAACGCCAAGTGATGTTCCATCGTCTGAAGATGTTGGAGAAGGTAACGTTAGTGTAGCTGAGGAAGAAATCACAGAACCTTCACCCAGAGAATCTGAAGGAACTACTGAAACTGATGAAGTGTCATCTGAACAACCAGCTATTCCTACTAAAGGTCCTTCGGGCATTCCGATTCCAGAAAAAATGCCAGTACCAAAAGCAGAAGACAAAGATGCAGTAACTGAAGTTGAAGTCGGTGATGGATACGGACCTACTGGACGTCCCAACATCTCCACTAGTCACGTGACTGAGACCAACGAGTTTGGTCCAACAACTTTCGTTCCCACAACTTATCTACCTCCCTTCTCGTCAAGTAAAGATTCAACAACTGTCTCAGAAGAAGGGCTTCTGGGAGAAACTACAGAAAAATCTCAAATTGAAGTAGATAAAACAGACAAGACTGATATTTCGGTAACAGAGAGTGACCAAACGGTGGCACCTGAGTCTGAGGTAAAATTGACGACCGTTGTACAGGAACAAGGTCCCATGCAGTCTACGGAAGGTCCCGAAGATTCTACTAAAGTTTCTGAGGAATCCGCTAAAGGTCCTGAGGAATCTGAAGTTCCTAAAGAGTCTACTGGAGATTCCAAAGAGTCTACTGAAGTTCCGTTAGAATCTACGGGAAGGCCAGTAGAATCTACAAACGGTCCTGAGGAAACAACTGAAGTTTCTGGAGGAGTCACCGGCATTTCTGCAGAATCCTCTGAATCTTCTAGCTCTGAAGAAATATCAACTGAACAGGATGGTTCCAGTGAACAAGACATGACCAAGGAACCTGGTAGTGAAGAAGAAGGTTCATCTGAGGAGGTTGGTAGTGAAGTGACAACACCAACATTACCCAAAGGAGACAAACAACCAACTGAAGTTGAACCAACCGGAAGCAGTTTAACTGTTGAGGAACCGACAACTGAAGGAAAAGTTACCGAATCTGTTGCAGGAGAACCAACTGTTATCTCAACTGGCGAAGAGAAAGAAACAGAATCAAGTGTTTCTGAAGAAGCTGTAGTAACTGAAGAACTTATCACACAATCTACTGGAATCAGAAAAGAACCAACTGAAGGAGTAACGAAGTCCACAGAAGAAATTCCTCCAGAATCTGTAACAGAAACAGAGAAAGTAGATGTATCTGGAACTGCTGTTACAGAATCTGAAATGTCAACTGGCGCCGCAGGAGAATCAGGTAAGACCGAAAAAGAAACAACTGCAGAAGTAGAAACGACTAAAGAATCAAATACGCAAGAATCTGCAACAACCGAAAAAGAGAGGACTACAGAAAGTGGTGAACCACAGCAAACAGAGGAATCTGTTACTCCTTCAGATGCAGCTGAGAAAGAAATCGGATCAACAAGCGAAGATACACTCGTTACGGAGGTAGAAGCTGCCACTCCTGAAATTCCTGTTATTAAAGATCGCATAACTGAATCTCCTATTGTTGTAGAGCAACCAACAGAAGTGATTCCTGAAGACAATGTGACAACTGACAGCACTATCAATAAACATGAACCAACTGAAGCAAAATCCGAAGTAGGATCAAGTGAATCGCCTGCTGCAACTGAAGAGGCTTCTACTGAACCAGCTCAAGCAAAAACGGAACCATCGATCGAGGCAGGCTCAACTGAGTCATCTGTAGAAACAGAAAAAACACCAGAAGCTTCCAAAGAACCTGAACAAGTAACACCTTCAGAAGTGGATAAAAATGGAGTGACAGAAGTAGAACAAGCAACAAAGATAAGCGTACCTACTGAAACGAAACCAGAAGATAAAGAGGTAGAGATGTCTTCCCCACCATCCCAGAAACCAAGTCAAGAATCGACCTCACCCGCTAATGTTGATGAGATAAGTCAGGTCACTGAATCTGAACCGCCCCTAGAACTAGAACCTCCAGTTGGCATTCCAGGAGAAGGAAATTGTCTCGTAGATGGCCAGTCTTACAACAACAATTCAATAATCCCTCCCGCGAATGCTTGTCAAATCAGTTGCCGATGCATAAGCAGTATTGTTCAGTGTGATCTAGTTCAATGTTTACCACCTCCTGTTCACTTAGCAAATTGTACTCCACTTCACACTGGTTCTGAAAGCTGCTGTCCGATGTACGCCTGTGATGGTGAAACACCCGTAACATTAGCATCCGATAATCAAATGGCTGGAGAAACAACATCTTACAGTGAACAAACGACTGAAGAGCCGACCAATAAAGCATCTATACCCGTTAAAGAAACCACTATTGCAGTTGAATCAACATCCTCAACAGAGAAGGAAGTCATTTCAGAAAGTGCAAAACCTGAAGGAGAAATAACCACTCCTGCATCTGCGCCATCTTCGGAAGGAACTGAGAAATCTACTGTAACGGAAGATATTGTTAAAGAAGAACCTACTATAGAAGAAGAATCAACCAAGTCGATCATTCCTACTGGCGAAACGACTGAAGTACCTGCTTCCACAGGCACTAAAGAACAAAGCAATGTTGATGAGGGAACTTCTTCCAAGATTCCTGAATCTACAGAGGAAACTGCAACTGAATTGAGTAGTAAGACAACTATCTCTGGTGAAGAAATAGTTACAACAGCTTCTACATTGACGGGAGAGTTGCCCAGTTCAACTGAATCTAGTATCCGTCCAGAAACTATAGGAGAGGGAACAGAAGCATCAGTTTCAGAAGAGACAACACAAAGTTCTGCAGCTTCTGGAGAGGCATCCGTCACTCCAGTCTTGAAGGAAGAATCTACTGAGATAGCTCTATCAGAGGATGAAAAACTAGGTGTAACTACAAGTGAACCAGGTTTAGAAGTTACAGAAACTCAGCCCACATCAAGTCCAGCCACATCTGAGAGTGAGATTCCTGCTGGAGTCATTACAACAGAATCAGATCAAGCAGCAGTGAAGGAAGAGAAAGTAACGGAAACTATTGCACCCGAAGTATCTGCGAAACCAGAAGGGGGATCTGTAACATTGCAACCATCTGAAGAAGAAGGCACAAACACGCTCATATCAGCTCAAGAAACTTCGAGTACATCTGGAACATCCGACGAAGGCACTAGTGAAGAATCAACCCAACCAACTGAAACGTCACCTTCCATTGAACAGGGCACCACCCCATCTGGAGAAGAAGCGACTGTCACATCTGGATCTGAGGAACCAACTGAATCTGCTGAAGTTGCAGAAGGTACAACTCCATTGCCAGAAAAATCTGCAACTGAAAAAGAAGACAATCTTTCTGAGGAACCAGGAACTGTAATGAGCAGCAGTACTGAAGCTATAACAACTGTCGGTGAAGAATCGTCGCAGCCAGCTGGAGGTACCGAAGCACCAGTTTCAGGCGACCAAACCACTCTTGCTATTTTGATCGAAGAGGAACCTAGCACTCCTGAATCGACTCCAACGGGAGAATCAACAGAGCCAAGTGTATCTTCTGGATCGGAATCTACTCAGGTACAAGAAGACACTACGAAACAACCAGCCCTTGATGTAACAGTATCTACGGCATCTAAAGGTCAAGTATCAACAGGTAAAGATCAGATAGCTGATAAACAAACGACTGAAGCTGCAGGGGAAGAGAAGGAATCGGCCGTAACTCCAGAAGAAGGAACTTCTGTTCCTACTCCAGGTGTAGTAGAAACTGAAGAACCATCAATCACAAAGGTACCTGAAGAAGGAGAGAGTAAGAAGCCAATTGAAGGAACCGAAAAAGTACCTTCAACGGAAGACGTTACTCAAACGGACATTGAAGTAAAAGTGAGTGAAACTGTTACAACCGAAGCTGGATCCACTGCTGGAGGAGAATCTGAAGAGCCAGAGAAAAAATTACCAGAAGGAACTGAAGCGCCTGAACGAGAATTGCCAGGAAAAACTGAGGCACCTGAAAAGGATTTGCGACTAGGAACTGAAGCTCCTAAAGGAGAATCGCCAACAGAAACTGAAGCACCTGAAATTGAAGTTTCAGCCGAAACTGAAACACCAAAGAAGGAATTGCCAGAAGGAACCAAGGAACCTGGAAAGGAAACACACTTAGGAACCGAAGATCCTGAAAAGACGTCAGAATCAACAGAAGCGCCTGAAAAGGAAGTGCCAGGAGGAACTGAAGCTCCCAAAGGACAAATTTCAACAGAAACTGAAGCACCTGCAGGGGAACCGTCTCAAGGAACTGAAACATCTGAACAAGATACTGAAGTAGTTACTGAAGAACCTGAAAAGGAATTGCCAGAAGGAACTGAAGCACCAGATAAACAAGCTCCTGCAGGAACTAAAGCGCCAGTAGAAGAATCGCCAAAAGGAACTGAAGCACAAGGAGATAAGACTCAAGAAAGTACTGAAGCATCAGTGAAGGAATTGCCAGAAGGAACTGAAGCAACGAAAGACATTATTCCAGCAGAAACTGAAGCACCAGCAAAGGAAACTACCGAAGAAACTGAAGCTCCAGTAGATGCATTGCCAAAAGGAACTGAAGCATCAGAAAAGGGAACATCAGCAGTAACTGAAGCACCGGTGGAGGCGCTGCCAGAAGGAACCGAAACACCTAAGGAGGAATCGCCAGTAGGATCCGAATCCACCGGAAAAGAAACTTCCACAGAAACTGAAGCGCCAGTAAAGGAAGTGCCAGAAGAAACTGCAGGACAGGAAAAACAGACTCCAGCAGAAACTGAAGTGCCAGAAAAAGAACTGCAAGAAGGAACTGAAGTACCAGAAGTTGAAAGTCCAGTCGGAACTGAAGAGCCAGTGAAGGAATCGCCAGAAGGAACTGAAGCACCAGAAGAGGAAACTCAAGCAGAAACTGAATCGCCAGAAAAGAAACTGACAGAAGGAACTGAAGCACCAGGAAAGGAGAGTCCAGCAGGAACTGAAGCGCCAGTAAAGGAATTGCCAGAAAGAACTGAAGCACCAGAAGAGGAAACCCCTGTCGCACCTCCAGCACCTGAAGAGGGATTGCCAGATGGAACTGGAGCACCAGAAAAGGCAACTCCAGCAGAAATAGGAATGCCAGTAGAAAAACTACCAGAAGGAACTGAAGCACCAGAGAAGGAAACCCCAGCAGAAACTGGAACACCAGTAGAAAAACTACCAGAAGGAACTGAAGCACCAGAAAAAGAAACTCCAGCAGAAACTGGAACGCCAGTAGAAAAACTACCAGAAGAAACTGAAGCACAAGAAAAAGAAACTCCAGCAGGAACTGGAACACCAGTAGAAAAACTACCAGAAGGAACTGAAGCACCAGGAAAAGGAACTCCAGCAGAAACTGAAGCGCCAGCAAATGAACTGCCAGAAGGAACTGAAGTACCAGAACAGGAAACTCCAGGACAAACTGGAGTGCCAGTAGAAAATCTGCCAGAAGGAACTGAAGAATCAGAAGAGGAGACTCCTGCGGGAACTGAAGCACCAGTAGAGGAACTTCCAAGAGGAACTGAAACACCAGAAAGGGAAACTCCCGTCGCGACTTCAGCACCTGAAGCGGGATTGCCAGACGAAACTAAGGAACCTGAGAAGGAAATTCCCACTGAAACAGATGTAACCACTTCTACCTCAGAAACTGGAGAAACACCTGAAGAGCCTTCCTCTGTTACGAAAGAAACTCCAACGGGAGCTCCAAGTGAAGGAACGACACCAGGAGCTGATCAGCAACAAACAGAAACTAGTACTTCAGAAACAGACATTGCCAAACCTTCGACTGAAGAATCTGCTACTGAAGTATCACTAGATTCCAAAATTGCGGAAGGCGAGCCTACGACTGAAACGCCCATTGAAGAAGGAACCTCAACGGAAGTTTCTCCTTCAAGTGAAGTTCCCGCGGTCACAGTAAAGAGTGACACCGGTTTAGAAGCAGAAGAGTCAGTAGAGGGAGATAAAACTACAATTAGATCTAATGTTCCGGAAGCCACAGTTTCCACGGATGCACCATCATTACCCGTTGGAGGTGAAGAAACGACAAATCCTGTAGAAGCACAAACAACTGCTCAACCAGAATCCACAAGTAGTAAAGAGGAGGAAGTTCAGCCAAGCACAGAGCAATCTCAACCCACTGAAGGAGTTCTGACTGGAGAAGTTTCAACTGAAGGAGTTCCAACTGAAAGCTCTTTGACAGAAGGTTCCTCGACAGAAGGATCTTCGACAATAGAATCTTCGACAGAAGTTTTCTCGACTGCAGGATCTTCCACTGAAGGATCTTCAACTGAAGGATCTTCAGTTGCAGCACCAGAGGGAGAAACACTGGGCGTAAGTCACACAGAGAGCACCGTTTCAACAGGATCCAAGGAAGCCGATCATGAGACAACTAAAATCCCACACGAACCATCATCCACAGAAGCTTTCGAAGAAGGTGCGCACGAAATTCCAGAAATCTTCGAAAAACCTACTCATCCCGAAGACGGTGAAGGTCAGTTGACTATCGGACCAGACCAGGAAACAGTAGCTCCCGGATTCCCCGACCAATCTAGTACTGTAGCTACTGAAGATGCCCATTACCCAGATCAGACAAGTACAGATGAGATGAGCCCTAATTTCCCAATTGATGGTGGAACATTCCTCAATCCTGACAATGATTACGATATGGGAGATGACAAAGAAGATTACGGACCTGGTACTTGCCGCTACGGAGGCAAGGTTTACATGTCTGCTCAGCAGATACCTAGAGATGATCCTTGTGATTTCTGCTTCTGCTTCAGGAGTGATATCATCTGTTTACAACAGAGCTGTCCGCCACCTATTCCTGGATGTCACGAGGAGCCAATCTCTGGCTTCTGTTGTCCTAGGTACGAGTGCCACGTCTCGATGGCGACGTCTCTTAATATAACGACAACAACGACAACGACGACAACTACCCTTCCACCACATTTTCTCTCCCACGCATACAAGGGAGCGACAAGGCGGAGCGGTTGCCAAATAGGTGGCAAAGCCTACGGCGTCGGAGAGGTCATCAGATCAGCCTCCGGACCGTGCCTCCAATGCACGTGAGTGTTTTGAATTTGTTATGTTTGAACATATTTCTGATGTGTAAACGTCCTTCTCATTTCCAAACATCTCACAATTCTCAAACATCTTGAAAATTTATTAACTGAAATCTTTTATAATTTCCCAGTTGCGGTGGGGATGGCAACATGAAGTGCGATCCCAAGGTTTGTTCTCCTGAGCCAATGCTGAGGCAGATGATTGCGGCAGCGACCGCCCGAAGACGAAGATGAGCCATCCGTGGTGGACTAAGTGAATTCGACAATTAAATCAAGCTGGAAGTGAAGAAACAGTGTTGTATAAAAGTGAAAAAACGTTATTTCATACTACCTTATTTCGTGGAACACAGACAATAATGTGCTTAGCGAAAATGAACTAAGTGGCCAAAACTTAAACGTTTATATATTATATTATGTTATATATACACACATATATATAAAGAAAGAATGAGAGTAAGGCGCGTTCCAAGTGCCAAATGGAAGGATACGACGAGGAAACACATTTTATTGACAGTATAATGTCAATTTAAAGCTGCAAGCGATTAATTTCTACGAAAACGATAATTTAGCGAGGGTGAATGGGAAACAGCGAAACACACAAGACTTATGACTGTGCCTTTGTTGTTGCCAATGTGACACTTTCATGACAGCAGCAACCTAGCCATATCACTGTCACAAAAACTTCCTCGCCAGAATCTGATCGAAATTTTTGACGAAATAGTTCGAAAATTTGGAGAGTAGTTAGGTAAAATGATAAGAAAATATCGAAATAAAACGCACTGCACAACGACTCGTAACAGTTTTTGTTTCTCTAACTCTTTTTGTCACAAGTCGTTGTTGTTCAGTTGAACGCTCTTATTTAGTCTATAAATGACACTGGAGGGCGCAAACCTCGCTCAACAACTCGACGTGTCCGAATCAAAAGGTTCTATTTTAGAAAATGAGATGGAACCTTTCCGTTGGGAAACGTTCAACTAACCACTTAATGAAAACTAAAATCACCCTCTTCTAGATTGATCCTCTCTCAATATATCCTTGACAATTAGACGATTTTTAGCTGCTTTTGATATTAACTTTCCAAAACGATTCATTCTTGAGGATATACTGATCGTTTCTGAAAAAAAGGTCAATCAGTAGAGCTGCAATATTAGCTTCCGAGCTGGGCACTTAAGTCAGTCGTCTACAACTGCCCAACTTTTGTAAGTTTTTTACTGTCTCACTGCATATTTATAAGAATAGAATAGAACTATCTACGCGCAATTAGAATTTTCTTGTGGAAAATGATTCTAGGTATTGTACCACACGTGCCACCTATAGATCCAAACTCCGGTGTATTTATATATATTTATGTATCAATCAGTGTTGAATTCAATAAAACAAAAAGCGAGGGAAATACCCTCAAAACGTATGCGCAACTCGAAGCTCAAATAGCGGCTCGTGAGGAGGACCAGAAATGAATTCGCTTCTCCGGCGAGCTGGCATCATTATATATAAATATATAGATTTTTAGATATATGTATACATTTATACACTTCTTTTTACATTGTATTCTCTTAAAGATACTTAAGCGATGACAATTCCCATGCCTTTCTACGAAGACCGAAGCGAGATCCAAGTAAAAAATAGTGCTGGAATTGATATAAAATGACCTCTCTTCCTAAGCCTCGGAGCGTCACCAATTCGCAATATTCTTGCCAATGACTAGATTAAATTCGGAAGGAACGGATCAAAAAAGGGGTAGAAAATTTATGCTAAAAAAGTGCCTGTAGAGCGATGAGTTTGCTATCAGAGAGCGTCACAGCAATCTTCGCGCATGCGCGGATAGCATGGCGGGTTGCTGCCCTGGGCTTGCGCCTTATCATACACATTGATGCGCATGCGTGACCATTGCTTGAACGTCTCTGGGTCGAAAAAGGTTAACTTTAATCCCACTCTACAGACATAGGATTGAAATTTTCATACAAAGGGAACATAAAATATTGTGCGAAATGCGGGAAGTATTGGTTGTTGCTAAGTCGTGGAATTTTGCTGTACTCGGCTACGGCGCGCCTTCACCTTGTGCATCAAACTTCACGCTCGTTATAAAAGACCCACTAATCTCCCTTGTATTACAATATACTTCCAAAAAAATCCTTTTTTTGTAAATTTTCCATTGTTCATAGACGCTTGGAGACTTCGGGTCATGGGACGCGACAATGAGATTAAAAAAATCAATTCACGCGATACTGCGCATACTGTCTGCATTATATTTTTAATTAGACTATAGACGAAGACAAAGTATTCTTGTCTTCCTGATGTTTCTTTTTTTTATAAAATAAAAAAAAAGAAGCCTGTACTAACTCTAAGACCATAAATATGTCTCGGAGGTGATTGGGCAGCTTTTTCGATAAAGTGATGGAAAAGTTACAAAATCACCTCGCTAGATGATTCAGCTGATGTTGCGGAAAATTTAGGAGGCACAGAATGACGAACTCGTGTATACGTTCTTTGCTAGACATTATTTTAGTACTCTTAGAATCGTCCTATTTAAATTGTCACTCCTGCCTCTTGAAAAAGTACAAACCAGCTTCTGTGTATACAAATTTTATCCAATTGACGATGGTTGAACTTCGGGAGATAATTAAAATAATTTATGAAAAGCTACAGATAACATTTTTTATCAAAATGAATAACTGAATCAAGGTTTCTATTTATGGATTTTTAGACTCCTAAAGTTACCTCATCGTCGCTAGCCCTTTAGCAGTTAGTCAAATATAGTATTTATATCTTCATACACCCACGCATAGAATTTTCTAAAATTTGTATCAAACGTAGTGATTTGCATATAAAATGAGAGAAAAATATGCTTAAAAAATTGCATGCTAAAGAATGAGATGTCAGAAAAAACTGCGTGTGAAATATTCACTGAATGACTGAGAAACAGTGAAAGTAAGGTTCGTAAAAATTTATAAGAAACATTTCGAAGTCTTCGACCCAAGTCTTCGGCCAGGTCTCTCCAAATCATGCACATGAATGATTTATAATTTGAATAATTGGATTTTTTCATGAGCTGAATCCAGAAGATATTCGTTAATCAAGTGACGATATCATTGGAATTTCGAATCGTTAAAAATATTGCAAAGAGGATAATTTTGCGACTGATTTGTGATTTAAAGATTTTTTTTCGGGGTCAATATGGAAAATTGACTGCATGATGCTCATGTCCGATGATTGCGGTTCAAATCTCTACGTTTCGAGTGTAATCCATCGTCGTTTGTCGCGTATTACAATATGTGATAATCGAAGAAACGAGCTAATAGTCGGTATAATCCTGACGTCTATGTCTAAGACAGTACGTGCTAGTATAAAGTGTCCTTTTATATGAATAAATGATTTTGTATGTCAACTGTCTATTTTTGTGTCTTATTGGTTTCCCTCACTACATTATAATCCAATTGTGCACACAGTATGGAATAAGTAGTTAAAGTTCACCAAAAGATCAAGCATGGTAAACATGTCAACTCTATCATATCTTCTTTGGTTTTGCCGCAGCTTCACCAAGTTGAATGTTACTTGCAACAAAATTTTGGAACGCTTTTTTTCTGTCCAATTTTAATCCGAGATTCTCATTCCGTCAGTTCGATCAGTTTGGAAAGAAGATTTAGTTTGTATGTACCTACGTTTGAATGTCTTTATTATCATGAATTATATTTTTATTCGTGAACAATATTTGGAAAAAATATGAAATCCTTTCTTCCATCTCCGGAACATTCTAATACAGAGGTGTCTAATGCGTGAGCACTGGTGTAAATAACTGCCACCCGTCCATCCCTTCTCTTACCACCTTGGATGCGTTCATGCGGTGATCGCGATGTTGAAAGGTGTCCTCGGCGGCTGGGCTGTGTGAACGGTGCGCGCTAGTAGGCGTCGCCAGGCGTAGTCATACGAAGCTCGTGGTGGAACGAGGAGAGAATTCTCGATAAGACGCTCAGAGAAGGGGAAGGAAGGGAAGCGCGCCAACCTTGCGTTCTAATATCACTCGTCATTCAGCAAGTACGATCCAATCCCGCATGATCCCTTGCTTTCCTGTTGCACTGGCCTAACTGAAATTACCAATTCCACCTGCTCTTTTAAGAGGAACCCGCTCTGAAACTCCGAAACTCCCCGCTTCGCCTTCTTATACCACCTTCTACTGTCCACGCTAATTTCCGATCTTCGGAAAATAATCGAATCTTGCGAAGCAGCTCTTATCTCAAGAGTTCCCTCACACTCTGCCACTCTCCCTGTGAATGATGGCTCGGAAGCCACGGAAATCCTTCTCCCCCCATCCGATTCGGACTGCTCTCCTGAAGTCACTTCGGAATTCATTCCGGTAAAATCGAAGTCCTCCAAGCGGAAACGCAATCCTAGTCCTGCCAAATCGTCTCTCCTTCATCTTTCCGATGATGAGTCCATCTTCTCGGGCTCTTCTGACGAAGACGAACCCGCAAGTAAGGAACGGAGTCCTCCTCCCATCCGTATCTTGCGCAAAGGCCTGTGGCCCAAAATACACTCGATTCTTCTCAAAGCCGATATCCCTATTCGTGCTGCCAAGAACACCTCCGATGAAGTTATAGTCTACCCCCTAAATGTCGATAGCCTCTGCGCTATTATCCTCAAACTTGAAAAACTGAAAACCCCTTATACCGCCAACCAACTCCAAAAGGATAAAGACCTCATTGTAGTTGTCAGGGGGGTAAACGAAGCCCTTTCCGAAGAATCAGTTCTCGAAGAACTTCAAACCGAAATCTCTTCAACGAAGCGAGTCCATTTCATGAAAAGAGTGGACAAAATCTGGCTCCTTGTGGTCATCTATCTAGACCTCTCTGTTCCTTCAGCAAAATTTATATTTGACATAAGGCACATTGCTGGCCTCAAAGTTCGTGTTGAAGCCCAGAGGAGATCTAACCTCATACCTCAATGCCGCTACTGCCTCAAATATTTCCATACGGCAAATTACTGCCATGCTTCCAAGTCTTGCGCCTTCTGTGCACGTAACCAGGTCACTGCTCCATGCACTACCCGCACCCACAAAGATGCAACTCCATCTTGCCTCAACTGCAAAGGCCCTTATTGGGCCACCTGCAGTGGTTGCCCGAAAGTTTCTCAACGACCTGGCGCCAAGTCAAACTCTCTTCACCGACTTCCTTAGTCCAAATACACCGCAAATCCTCCACGCCTTTGGAAGGAGGCTGCTCTTGAGGCACTACAAGGTATTGACCTCATGGTTGCTCCAAAGCAGTCTCTTTCCAATGCTTCTTCGCTGGCATAACCGCAGCTCGTCGACCAGCTTTTTCGGGACTTCCTCTCCACCTTCGCTGCGGCCTTCCAGTAGCCAACTCCTCAGTGCTCATAAGATTAAACTTTCTATTCTGACCTGGAATGCTAACGGCATCTCGGTCCCAAAGCGATTAGAACTGTCTTTACTTCTTAGCGGCAAGTCAATTGACGTTGTCTGCATTACCGAGACTCATCTCAATCCCAATAGGAAACCCTATATTCCCGATTTCTCGGTCTACAGAAAAGATCGTCTTTCTTCTGAAGGTGGTGGTGTGGCGCTTCTTGTTCCAAACTCTCTTCGCCACTCAGCCATGAGCACAAACTTTCCTCCATGCGAAGTAGTTAAAGTCGAAATTCACCTCGCCTCAGGTCCTCTTCACATCCTCTCAATTTACTCTCCTCCGAGTATCAACGATATTTCCAAAATTTCTAATTTCTTCATCTCTAATATCCCTTCTCTGGTTGCTGGCGATCTTAACGCCAAACGCAGGGCCTGGGGTTGTCTAAAAAATAACACAAAAGGTAATCCTCTCCTCAATACTGCGACTCGCCATAACCTAACCGTTGCGGCTCCATCAGGACCCACCCATTTCCCTAGCTCTTCTAAACATCAATCCGACATCCTCGACATCTTCTTAACAAATAACATAGTCTTTTACAGTGACCCCCGATCTCTTTCAGAACTTAGTTCTGATCACAACCCAGTACTCCTGGAGTTTTCGGGTACTCCTGATCGGGCACACCTGGTGAGAGATCTCTCACCTTTCACAGAATCAGGAATCTATTATCTCCATCACAAATACATTCTTGAATCTTCCACTTCCAAATGCTGCAGAATCCAAACTACTTCCGATCTGGTTGCAGCTGTTGAATTCCTGAAGAAAGACATCCAAAACTCTGTCAAACTCGCCACCTCAACAAACTGAACTTCAGATCGCAAACAAAAACTTTCTGCCACCTGCGTTCTTATTCATAAGAAAAACCAAGCACGCAAACTAAAGCAGTGCTACCGGAACCCTAAACAGCGCCAGCGTCTCAACTCGCTTCAGAGACAATCAAAAACTGCTCCCCATTTTGTTGACACATCATCTTTCGACTCCTACATAGCCGAAGCTGAATTGTACCTCAACAGATGCTGGAAAGTCATCAAATCCCTCCGTAATAGGAAATCTTACTTTCCTCCCCTTGCCAAAGACGGCCAATCATTCTCTCTAGGACCGCAGAAGATTTCTCTGTCACAGACACGGACGTTATTCCCACCTCTCCCGGAGAAGTCTCCGACACAATCCGCGCCTTGGGAAATCGTAAAGCTTCTGATAATGACTCCATCAGCAACAATGTCTTGAAACCCTTCCTCGCAAGCACATCGTGGCTATCTGCAACATTGTTAACGCAATTATGCGATTAAAATACTTCCAAATCTCTCAGCTCAGCATCAAGGTTTCATCTTACCGGTCTGCTGTGTACTCTGAGAAAACTAGCCGAAAAAATCATTCTTTCCCGTTTTGATGAAATTTGTTTCGCAAAACAACTTTCTTCCTGACTTCCAGCACGGTTTTCGCAAACGTCATCGAACAGCTGATCGACTTCTTCGTGTCTCTGAGTACATTGCCGAAAATCTTAACAAAGGCAGGCACACATCCATGCTTCTCCTGGATTGCAAGCAAGCCTTTAACAGAGTCTGGCATGAACGTCTAATTTATAAACTCATCAAGTTAAACTATCCCCACTACCTCGTTGCCCTGATCAAATCCTTCCTCTCTAAAAGGAGCATCAGAGCGAAGAGTCGGTATAATCCTATCGTCTATGTCTAATACAGTACGTGCTAGTATAAAGTGTCCTTTTATATGAATAAATGATTTTGTATGTTACCTGTCTATTTTTGTGTCTTATTGGTTTCCCTCGCAACATTATTATGCAATCATGCACACAGTATAAAATAAGTGTGATCTTCACATCCATTTTAGGGTAACGCTTATGTGGAGTGAAAATTACTTTCACGTGGTTAAAGTTTACTAAAAGATCAAGCACGGTAATCATGTCAACTCTATCCTATCTTCTTTGATATTGCTGCAGCTTCACCGAGTTGAATGTAACTTGCAACAAAATTTCGAAACGGTTTTTTCTGTCCAATTTCAATCCTAGATTCTTATTTCTGTCAGTTCGATCGGTTTGGGAATAAGATTTAGTTTGTATTTACCGACGTTTAAATGTGTTTATTATCATGAATCATTTTTGTATTCATGAACAATATTTGGAGAAAATATGAAATTGTTTCTGCCATCTCCTGGACATTCTAATACAGAGGTGTCCAATGCGTGAGCAACGGTGTAAATAACTGTCACTCGTCCATACCTTCTCTTACCACCTTGGATGCGTTCATTTGGTAATCGCGATGTGAAAAGGTGTCCTCGGCGGCCGGGCTGTGTGAACGGTGCGCGCAAGTAGGCGTGGTCAGGCGTTGTCAGACGAAGCCCGTGTTGGAAGGAGGAGATATTACTTTCCAGTCGGCAATAAATAGAGCGCATCTCGAGACCGGGACTCAGTCCTCCTTAAGATCACAAACTGTTCACATGGACAACCCCGTACTACCTCAGCCAAAAACCATAGAACAATGGGTACTTTTCAGGACCCCCAATCATAACGATGTTCGAGATTTCAAAAATGTCACAATTTTGGGAAATTTCAAATATTTTCTGAAG
This sequence comes from Neuroterus valhalla, assembly GCA_011762715.2. Classification (NCBI taxonomy): domain Eukaryota; kingdom Metazoa; phylum Arthropoda; class Insecta; order Hymenoptera; family Cynipidae; genus Neuroterus; species Neuroterus valhalla. The sequence continues at coordinate 4,597 of WSXT02167336.1, read as the reverse complement.
ATTCCTCAAAGATTTTAGAAAATTGTTTTTCTCAGTTCTTTACATTAATCATTTATCAACCTTCGCTATTTTCCGCAATATTCCTATGACTTTACATTAATTCGAAGGATTAAACAGAAGTTAGGAAATCCTGAAGAGATTTTTGAAATTTCAAAAATTCGAACAGGTTTCAAATATTATTCCATTGTTGAAGATTATGACATATTACAGAAGGTTTTAACCACTAGATTTCAAAGACTTTCCATTTGTAATATCATCATTATATAATTTTCCACCAAATTGGAATAAAATTTTAGTTTTTAATTCACCAACGTTTAGGAGATTTACATAGAAATATTCCGGAGATTTTACAAAAATTTTCATAATTATAAGAGATTTCAGAAATAGTTCAGAGATCCAACGAAAATTCCTTGAAGTTCTTGAACCGAGATCATAAAAAGGTTTCAGAGGATTTCCAAATATCAAAAATATTATTAAATTGTCAAAGATTTCGAAAGGTTTTATATGATTTCACAAATATTCGAGAATGTTTGAAAATATCACGATATTCTCCATTTTGAAAGACTTCTAAAGGTTTTTCAATTTGCCACAATTATTACACAAAGATTTTCCGTCCCTAATATTTTCTCACTCTATTATTCTTTTACTTACAGGAAATAAAATTCAAGCTCTAATTCCATGTATATTTCCGATCGAAGGTTTAGAGGATTTAGAAAGATTTCGAAGGTTTTACAAAGGTCTTGGGAGATTTCAAAAATTTTTGAAGATTTTACAAATATTACAGAAATCTAACGAAAATTTCACAAGGCTCTTGAGGATTTCAGATGATTTTAAAGACCAAAAAAGTCTCAAAGATTCCAGAAGATATAAAAAGGCATCCAAAGTTTATACAACTATTACAAACATTTCTAAGATGTAATTGGAAGGTTAGAAAATTTCCTGAAGATTCCAGAAATTTCTGAAGACCTCACAAAAATGAAATAGAGCTTCCAGAGCTTTCGGATGATTCCAGGTGATGTATTGAAGATTTCAGAAGATTCGAAAGGGTTTAGAAAGGTTCTTCAAATTTCCAAATATTTCGAACAGTTAACAAAAATTTTCAACACTACTTATTTATTTATTTTTTTATCAATGTGTTATTCCTAACTAGGAAGAAAAAAATAAATGGAAAATTTGAACAGAAGTAGTCAACTTTCAAGTTGAATTCTAATTTTCTGGTGAAATATTTTTTTAAATAAAAATACCATGTTTGAACAATAAGTTCGTTAGTTTAAAATCAGGTAAATATTACATTTTCCTAGAAAAATGTCCAAAACTGTTCAATTTTTAACAAAATGTTGAGCATTTTCTGTTGACATCTTTTCTGGTCTAAAAGGCGTATTTTTGGTTGAATTCGTAAAGATTCCAGAATAAGTTTGTATTATCAATATCAAGTCCATTTATTATTTCTCTGCCTGAATGAAATCAAATTTTTCCAGAAAGATTCCAAAGATTTACAAAGTTCTGAAAATTTCCAAAGATTTCGCAATTATTTCAAACATTCAACAAAAATCTCATAGTGGTTCCCAACCAAGATCCAAAAAAAAATTATTGGGAAATTTTAGAAACTTTTAAACTTTCCACAAAGCTTCTGAATGGTACAAACAAATCAACAGGATCATTGAAATATCAAAGATTCCGAGAGATTCCAAAAAGTTTCACGAATATTCCAAAGTCTCGAAAAAAATCCACAAAAAATGAAAAAAAAAGCACAAAAATTTTAGCTGAAACTTCTTGAAGATTTCGAAAGATTTCACAATGAGTTCACAATAATTCCAAGAATCCCACTGGAATTTCTAAATTCTATCAATTTCTTAGGTTTCGAAAGATTTTATGAGAGTTTCAATGCTCTGATGATTCTCTAGGGTTTCGTAGATTTGAAAAATTCGCAAAGATTTCTTATCATCCTGATATTATCATCTTTCATTTCTACTTGTTAAAAATGGAATTAAATCCCATTTCCGAATTCATATTCCAGAAAGATTTCTGAAGATTCCAATATTTCAAAAAGGTTCAACAATTTTTGAATATCGAACAAATTTCACAAAGAATTAAAAGATTTCGTGAACATTTGTGACACAATTGCGCAAGTTTTTACGAATAATTTCAAAGTTTTGTTAAGAAAGGTCGAAAAATATAATTATGTAAATCTTATTTGAATAGACATTACATTCAATTGTTGTTATTTTATTCGAAATGAGAGGAGAAAGAATTATTCTATAACTAGAGAGCAAAAGGAAAGTTGAAAATTTGAAAAAAATCTAATTTCTGGCATTATTCTGATTTTGTAGTAGAATATTGTTTCTAATAACAATATATTGATTGAACGGAAAAAACTATTCATGCAAAATGATCTTCATATCACATTTTCTTAACAAAATAGAGGAATGTTAAACAAAATGAATAAATTATGAACCGAAAAGTTCGATTAGCTACTAATTGAACTATTTGGTTGAAAATAAGATAATTTTGTTAATGATTAAACAATTTTGGACAGGAGTAAACCCACTTTGAAATCTGTTCATCTTTGTTACAGATCTAATTATTTTGTTGAAAATTGAATTAATTTGTTGGAAATTTCACAATCTTCTCGAGAAGTCCTCTTTTGTGGTTAACAAATTATTATTTTTTGTTGTAGAAATTTCAACTGATTTGTTGATTATCTCGTTTTCTATATTGCATTTTAATATTTCCTAAAAAATTTCTCAAAGCTCCTGAAGATTCCAAAAAATTTCAAAGATTGTTTGATGGTCAAAGATTCAAGAAGATTTGTGAAGATTTCCAGCGATTCGCAAGATTTTATGGTTTCAGGAAAAACTAAATTTCTGAATATTTATAAATAATTTCAAACATTTTACACCTTCTCTATGCATACATTATAGATATATTTATTCATTTTTATTACACCCAAATAAAATCAAATTTCATCTTTGCATCCAAATATATGTTTCCTCCCTCAACGTTCCGAAGATTTTGAGAAAATAACAAAAGATTTCTTGGATATTTCGAAAATTTCACAAAGCTCTTAAACAGTTTTCAAAAATTCAAAAAAAATTACCAAAGATTTCAGGAGCTTTTTCGATTCCGAAAGATTCGAAGGATTATTCAAATTCCAAAAATTTGAGAAATTTCGATGAAAATTTTTAAGTTAAAAATTTGAGAATTCGTTCGATCATATTTCCTGTATTGAAAAATCTTTTATAGTTGAAAGTTCAATCTTTTGTTATATTTTGCCTTTTTGACTTGGGGATGCTTATCAAAATGTATTTTTACATTAAAAAATTCAAATGTTTCGAAGAATAGTAAACTGTTCTGTTGGAAATGAACTTTCTTGTTAAAATTCATTTTTTTGGTTCTAAATTCTACTTTTTTGGAGGAAATCTGTATTTTTAGCTTAAAACTTCAAGAACTTAGTTCAAACCTATTGCATAAAAAATACCGATTAAAACCGATTGCATTAAAAATTTACGGATGTTGTTAAAAAATATGGTCTTAAGATATTCGGAAACGAAATATACTTTTTTTAAATATAAACTTATCTAGAAAAGTTATATTCTGACTTATAAAAATAAGTGTAAAAATAATGAAATTGGCTCCAACGATAGTATTTTTTAGAAAATATGTGTATTTTCACGAATTTTAGTTGCGTTTGCTGAATTTTGTAAATATATTATTGGAAATTATGACCATCAGAAAATAAAGATAAAAAATAATTTCGGTAGGTAAAAGGTTGTTTCGAAAAACTTGTGTGAAAGTCCGCAGCATGGCGCCACTGTCTGGACAGTGAGCTGATTCCAACTCTCGCTGACTGGAACTGGACCAATTGCAATTTCGCATTGACTCAGTCGAGTCATGGACATGAGTTTCGAAAAGCGATTTAATAAATAAATAAGAAATAAATAAATAAGAAAGGTTTCCATTGGAATCTGCATTTTCTATTGCACAGAATATGAAAAATATATTGCACTGCGTAAATGCACTGAATGAAATTGAAAATAGACGTTAATAAACAAATGAAAAGTTTGTCTTAAAAATTACCAAAAACTAGGGATATAAAATTGTGTACATCAGATATCCTAATAATTGAGACTATTGCATCGGATATTATCACAATTCGCTCTTTGATTTCAGTTGACGTGATACAAACAGTCTCAAATTATATTATTTATTATAAATTCTAGTCATATTTATAAACATTATGTTTCTTCTATAGGGATACTTATAGTTCTGGGGTTGAATAAAAAACACTGTTAAAAAATGACGAATTCTGAGGAATTAAGTTGATATCTGTCCATCCTTTTTTGTAAACAAAGGAGTATCAAATTGAATGCCTAAAAATCTGAGCTTTCAATATAGTATTTTCTAATTTCTCGAAGCACTAAAATGACCATTCAAATAATGATAAATTGTTACTATATACAAGTTAAATCTACTTGGTGGGTACCTATCACCACTACGTAGCGCGTCCCCAGGTTGCGGAAAGAGGAAAGGCCCCTGAGGTTAAACACCCCTGAGGTTAACTGCGAATACAAGAATAAGCAGTCGCGGACAGCCGATA